>JANRMT010062837.1:104654061-104670164 GCA_026402145.1 Polypterus bichir lapradei
CTATCTATCTATCTATCTATACTGTCATTCATATCTATCTATCTATCATATAGTGCCTTTCATATCTATCTGTCTATCTATCTATCAATCTATCATATAGTGCCTTTCATATCTATCTATCTATCTTATCATATAGTGCCTTTCATCTATCTATCTATCTATCTATCTATCATATAGTGCCTTTCATATCTATCTGTCTATCTATCTATCAATCTATCATATAGTGCCTTTCATATCTATCTATCTATCTATCTTATCATATAGTGCCTTTCATCTATCTATCTATCTATCTATCTTATCATATAGTGCCTTTCATCTATCTATCTATCTATCTATCTATCTATCTATTATATAGTGCCTTTCATATCTATCTATCTATCTATCTATCATATAGTGCCTTTCATATCTATCTATCTATCTATCTATCTTCTCATATAGTGCCTTTCATCTATCTATCTATCTATCATATAGTGCCTTTCATATCTATCTAAGTGCAGAAACACAGTCCTCGAGTCTTACAAACTGTGTCTTCCATCATTCAGGACCCCAACGGCTCATCCACCTGCATATTCCTTAAACAGGGATGGCTGGGTGGTATTGAAGGCATCAGAGAAATCAAAAAGCGAAATCCTTGCAGTGCTGCCAGCACTATAAGCCTTGTGGAGCAGACAGACCATTGCATCCTCCACTTCAATCTTTGTACCAATAGGCAAACTGCAGGGGGTCCAGGTGGTCTACCACAAGAGGACTCATATAGTCCTGAACCAGCCTCTCAAAGGTCTTCATGATGTGAGACATAAGTTCTATTGGTCTGTAGTCATAAGGTGAAGAGATGTCTGCCTTCTTTGGACCAGGAACAATGTAAGATGTTTTCCACAGAAGCATCACTTTCTAGAGCCTTAGGGACAGACTGAATGGGTGACAGAGGACATCACAAAGTTGCTCAGATTTAGAAAAGAAAAATGTGGAGATGTATGAGAGAGAAGAGAGTACCAAATAAGTTTGTTAAGTTAGTTAAGGATATTTATGAGGGGGTCTTCACACAAGTGAGACGTAGTGGAGGAATAACAGAGGTTTGCAGTTAAGGTGAATAAGTCAATAGGTGACAAGACTGCTGCCTTCTTTGGACCAGGAACAATGCAGGATGTTTTCCACAGAAGCATCACTTTCTGGAGTCTTCAGGCCCGTTTACACCTCACGCTCAGAATGCGTACGCTCATGCACCTTGGGTGCCACGCGTTTCATTTGACACGTCCTCAGAAATTAAAGGGACAGATTGAACAGGTGACGAAGGACATGACAAAGTTGCTCAGATTTAGATTTACAAAAGAAATACGATAGAGAAATGTGGAGATGTAAGAGTGGGAAGGGAGTACCAAATAAGAATTTCAAGATAGTTAAGGATATGTATGAGGGGGTCTACAGACGAGTGAGACGTAGCGTAGGAATAACAGAAGTTTGCAGGTAAGGTTGGGTTACATTAAGGCTCGTCATCAGGCCCTGGGTATGGATGTTATTGGTGGGGGAATTAGCAAACACCTCTGAATTACTCCTAAGAATTACACTAAAAGTCTGAATAGGACAAGAACTTGTCTTATCGCTGAGTGGGACATGAGAAGTAGTAATGAAGTGTCTCTACATCCACGCCCAGTGAGGAGTAGGTGTTGGCATTTGAGAATTTATTGGCACCCCAAACTGCAAAATGACATTCATGATAGCATCTTCTACTTTCTTTGAAAATCGTGATGGCATTTTGTAGTTTTCTGATATAAATACTAAGGGTTCACCACAGAGTTAATCATTTTTAAAGGGATGTTGTTACGTTGTAAGTGTAAGAGTGGCTGAATTGGCATCCCGACTGGGACCGAGGAGAATGACCTACCTGGCCAGAAGGCCATAACGGAAGAAGTGCAAGACTGGAGGTGCAACCTGGCCAGGAAGATCCTACATTTCTATCCAAGTCAGGAAGAACAATTAATGGACAGACAATTTGTCCCCCAGAACGAGACGTGACAGTGCTCCTCTGACTGGGTCCCAATTTAGACACCCAGAGAGTTGCCTGAGATTTGTAGTATGGACGGATAAGCTGGTTGGGACCCTTGGGTGCTGCCAGGCGAGGGCCTCCCTGTTCTTCCATCATGCAGAGCCGTGACACTCGAAGTGGTCCTGGGTCCATCATAAAAGGAGGCGCCTCATCTCACTCGGGGAGTTGGAGTCCGCTGCTTCACTCTATTCCAGTCAGAGTCGGGCAGCACTCAGCGGAGGAGAGAAGTTGGAAGAATTGTTTTGATTTATTTGTTATTGTCGGTGATTATTGGAGAAGGCGTTGCTAAAAGGTGCTTGTGGTAAAAAAATATTCTTTATTGTATCACATCTTCATGACCTGTTGCTGGGATTGGCTCCAGCAGACCCCCGCGACCCTGTGTTCGGATTCAGCGAGTTGGAAAATGGATGGATGGATGGATGCTGTGACTGTGGTGTGCGCCCCCTTGTGGTCACAATATAAATTTCTTTAATAAAGACCAATAATTTGTTCATTCTGTATTTGCAAGAAAATATCCCCAATTAGCATTATACAGTATAAAGAATAATCAATTAATTAGACTGAAAGATGGCGCTAATCTTTCTGTTTCTAATGGACGAATTTATCTGCTGTACCATATATATGGGGTTAAAGGGAAAACTTTAAGACATATCAGACTCTTATAAACTGGTCAAAATTCAGACTAATTATACCGCCTTCTCGTTGAGCTGCAAAGCTGAATGACTAATAAAATATTATTTTTACGTTAACTTGGCCTTAGAATAACACTTGTTTGCAGAGAGAAGATGGACATTTTTTACTTGTTATTAATAAATACTCGTCCGTCTTTCTATCCTCAAAAAACACCTCCTGTTTACAGGTTGCTGAATGCAACGATCACTCAATAAAATTATGAATGCCTCATATATGTTTTTTAATTTCATAAAATTGTTGCTAATCCAATTTCCAGAAAGACCTGCTCACAAAACACTTGCATGATCATTCATAGAGCGCTATTACAGCTACCTGAAACTTGCACCCGTGTCACAGTCGTGTTTTTTTACAACATAACATCAGAGGTGTAAATCGGGTTTTCAGCGCCCGGGGACAACTGAAGATTTCGCGCCCCCTCCTGTTTGCCAAAGTGCAATGGGGAAGGGAAAGGAAATTTTAGAAAATGTATTTAAAATAATAGTATTTTAAGAAAGAAATTTCATATAAGTCTCCGAAAACGATAACGCCGCCTCGTGTTCTTTAAAATCTAAATCCGTCATTAGTTTTTGTAAGAAAAAAATCGTTTTCCGCATTTAAAAATGATTTTAAAGAAAGTATATAGCAAATTATAAAGCAAAATAATTATATATTTATAAAGACTGCATTACTTACAATTTATTCATAAGAAAATATGATGGGGAAACTTTTGCAGCCATCTACTAGAATACTTCAGCACAGCCAATCAATTTTCTATCAAACACATAAACACAAATCACTTGGCACACAGAAATGGCGTTTGCAACAACTTAGACAGACAAGGATACCCTAACGCCTCATGTCAGTCGTGCGACCTGTTTAATGTCGTCAGAAATGTTTCTGGGTGGGAGTCAAGCATGTTAGAGTAGTGAAGGGGATAAATTATTGTCTGTTGGGTATAAAGAACTAATACGTGCTACGAAACCAGAAAGAGACAAAAAACAGGAAAAAGATCTCCTCATACTGATGGAGTGACGGACTGAGGACGCGAATGTTTTTAATTTAGTTTTTAGTGCATTTAAGAATGGAAAACACTTCATTCTAAAATTTCGTAACATCAATTTGGCGGCCCCTGGAAGCTGCGCCCGGGAACAGATGTCCCCTCTTGACACCCCCCCACCCTTCCAGATACGCCACCGCATAACATTGATGTTCTTGTCTTTGTGCACAAATCACAGTGAGATTCTTCTCTGCAATCCCAGCTGCATAAACATATTTGAAAAGATGGGAAAAGAAAATAACAGTCAGTTCCACTATACGCAGAAGTTGACATATGTTCTAAATGAAGGCTAAAAAAACCCCTTCTGCTTACTTGTGTTTAATTCTGCTTTTTAAATGCCCCTCAAAATGTAGCTGTGCCAGTGAAAAGTTCCTGGAGTTGCCCACAGGACACAAAGGATACTGGTAAAGACTTTAGCATTCTGTGCACTGGGTAGTCCCTGTTGGTGTTAGTCCAGTTTTGAGGATAGAATTGTACATCTGAAAATAAAATGCGCAAGTCTGACTGAACATCATATTGACAGTAACACGACTACCAGTGCTGCTTCTGTTCGGATCTGTACAATGCCAAGTTTGCAATGCTCCGGTTTACAAAAAAAGTCAAGGAGTATGGAAGAAATTTAATGATATTGAAAAAGGAAATGTATTTAGTTGAAGCCGCATATTATAAAAGAATAAACGAGAACTGCATTGTATTTAGTGTTAATATAATGCAACCAATTAAGTTCGTTTAATAACATTTAGTTGCCTTCGCATTACAATTACACTTAGAAAACAATATTTCTGTTAAGAACGTTGTGCGCTAAAATCTTGACTTCGTGAAGGCACTTAACTATCTATTTGTTGTGCTGTTCTCCGTATGCTTCTCTACGTACGAAGTTTGACAGAATTTGAGAATTCACGAGGAGCAAAGAAGCCCCTGAACCGTGTGACAAAAGCCACAATCTCATTGGCTGTCCAGCGGCGCGCCGGTGTCTAACCATGTGACATAAAGCTGCAATCTGATTTGCTGTCGAGCGGAGCGACGCGGTCTACAAACATGTGACATACAGACTCAATCTGATTGGCTGTCTAGCGCAGGAGTTCCGCAGTAGGTTCCTTCTCAATGAAAAAGAAGGCCAAAAAGAAGAACGAGAGTATTTTTCGCTTCTTGATAACATGAAAACGTTTGAATTTTACAACAACTTGAAAGAATATCTTTTACGAGAAAAATTAAACAAAAATGTAACGATCAGAGAGCGAAGTGAAATACGACGCGTGTCCGTGAACTTTGTGATTAAAGGTATGACAGCTAGGCAGTTTCTGTATAATTATTAATACTGTTTGAGTGGCTTTTCAGTTTTTGAGAGTATATACACTGTAATATAACTTGGATAGATCTCGGATGACCTGACGTCACGTTTTTATACACCCCTTCTCGTTTAATAACTGGAATATAACCAAATTTACCTTTTTAAACCTGCCGATCATTTCAACGAACGCGTATGAATGTTTTTTGAAATATGCATAATATTTAATAAAATATGTTATTACAAAAACTCCCAAGGTGGACTTTTCTGTTATTTGCTGACCTGTACTTGATCACTTGATTAATAAGTTGTGCCTCCTTTTGGGACTATGAAATTCGGAGCTGCCTCGGTTTATCACAAATAAAGTGTCTCATTTTATTTATTTTTTTAATCAGAGAAATAAATTAGCATCGAGTAGCTGATACTAAAAATGTTCCAAAGAATTAAGTGTTTCTAAAAACGTTTATATTTTTCGTGTAGGTTTAGTGTAACATTTTAGTGTAGTGGAGCTAAGAAATTACTTGTGACCTACACTGAGCCGCCACCCTCCACGGTGTTAGTAAAGGGAAAGATAGCAGAAAACTTCATTGTGAAATGTAACCTTCATAATCCAGTGACCTAAAAGTAGAAGTGACAGATATTCATCAGTGTTGTGCGGAAGCGTATTAGGGCCATGGTGAAAAAAAAAATACGGACACAGTGAAGAAAAAAAATCTAAATGTCGAGATTAGAGTCAACATGTCGACTTTATTCTCGTAGTTTATTTTGTCAGTAGACTGGCGCAAACTAAACTTCATCTTAAAATGAATGTTTAATTTACTAGATTTTCTCAAACCCCCGTCATAAATTAATGTCGCACATTAAATGCTTTATATTAAGTGTTCCCCGACCCAGTTGTTAATCTCTACGCGCTTCTTAAACTGACTTCCTCCGCACTGAGAGGCGCCGGTGTCCTAACGAAACATCCTACCCATCGAAATGATCTACTCACTGATACTACGCATGCGCAGACCAAAATTAACGCAACTTTTCTCGAAGCTTACCAACTGTTCGTCGATCTGTCTGAGAAATGTTAACATTTCCATAAATTTGATAGACGACTTCTAAATACATGTTAAATGATGACATGGTATAACGTTATAAGTTTAATGTTACGACTTATAATAAACGGATGGGTGTAACAAATACGGTGTATATACCATTCATGCAATAAACTACGGTAGGATACTTCGACAAAGTAGGACAAATCGTCACCGCACATTGACTTCGTGATATTCCTGCTCTATGAACATTCAGAATACTAAGATAAATACTTGATATCTTCTTCACGATGAAATGCATTAAAGCAGGTATTAAACATGGGTGGCGTGGCTGTAGTGCTGCTCTCTTGCATTAAGGGGTCCCCACGTTAAGTGTTGAAAACTTTATGGCAGGTGTGACGAGGCTCCAAATAACTGGACATATGAATGGGTATCGCAGTGGTTTAACTGAAATATCGTGTAAATGTTGGGTTCGTGATGTGGTGGTTGGAGACACGAACGCAGAATTCAATGGATGTTCTTCTGAGCAGGCTTTCTTTATTGCATGCGCGCTGTCTCTATCTGATGTACTAAAACCCCAGTTCCTATCCTTGCTTTTTCCTTCTCCATATAACCAATCACCACACGATAAACGTCTTTGTGAAATTAAAACTAGTTATAAACTTAGACCTCAGAGTTTTCAGGACTTTAAAAAAAATCTTCGTTATACATGTTTAATTATGCCATCCATTCAGGGTTGCGCCCATCCCAGCAAGCATTGTGTGCGAGGCAGGAGTAAATCCTGAATGGGGCGCCAGCACATCGCAGGGTGAATATGAGCAACACATACACTAGCAGGGTCAATATGACAGAACAAAACCCCACATCCTATATGACTTTGAAAGGAAACTGAAGCACGCCGAGTAAACCCACCAGACAAACATGCAAATTCAAGGCAGAGAACACCCAGGACCCCCTTGCTGTGAGGCAGCAGTGCAACCTCCACGCCACCGTGCCCCCACATGATTAATACATTTAAAGTTCTGCAAACTCTGAGGTCTAAATTTATAACTAGTTTTAATTTCACAAAGACGTTTACCGTGTGGTGATTGGTTATATAGAGAAAGAAAAAGGAAGGATAGGAACTGGGGTTTGGTACGTCAGACAGACAGCACGCATGCAATAAAGAAATCCCGCTCAGAAGAACATCCACTGAATTCTGCGTTTGTGTCTCCGACCACCACATCACAAATCCAACATTTACACGATATTCCAGTTAAACCAGTGCGATACCCATTCATATGTCCAGTTTTTTGGAGCCTCGTCACACCTGTCATAAAGTTTTCAACACTTAACGTGGGGACCCATTAATGCAAGAGAGCAGCACTACAGCCACGCCACCCATGTTTAATACCTGCTTTAATGCATTTCATCATGAAGAAGATATCAAGTATTTATCTTAGTATTCGGAATGTTCATAGAGCAGGAATATCACAAAGTCAATGTGCGGTGACGATTTGTCCTACTTTGTCGAGGTATCCTACCGTAGTTTATTGTTTTCTACACTGAATGTAGACCTGGGGACCCCTTAATGCAAGGGAGCAGCACTACAGCCATGCCACTGTGCCCCCCGCCACCCATGTTTAATACCTGCTTTAATGCATTTCATCATGAAAAAAATATTAAGTATTTATCTTAGTATTCTGAATGTTCATAGAGCAGGAATATCACAAAGTCAACGTGCGGCGATCGCTGCCGGCGCCTCGCAGTGCGGAGGAAGTCAGTTTAAGAAGCGCGTAGAGATTAACGGCGGTTGGGGAACACTTAATATAAAGCATTTAATGTGCGACATTAATTTATGACGGGGTTTGAGAAAATCTAGTGAATTAAACATTGATTTTAAGATGAAGTTTAGTTTGCGCCAGTCTACTGACAAAATAAACTATGAGAATAAAGTGGAAATGTCGAGAATAATGTCAACATGTCGACTTTAATCTCGACATTTAGATTTTTTTTTTCTTCACTGTGTCCGTATTTTCTTTTTCACCGTGGCCCTAATACGCTTCCGTAGTGTTGAGAGTAATGACTGAATATATCATTTTTGTTTCTGACAGACCGCCAACTGTTTTACACCGGGCCGAATCGACAGTACTTTCGTCTGGTTGTCATGAGTGAAGAACAGAAGAGAGCTGTGCTAACGGAGTGTCATGATAATCCTGGGACCGGCAACCATCACGGTGTGAGAGGCACCAGAGACCGAGTTATTACTGGCTACTTCTGGCCAAGTCTTATAAAAGATGTGGCTAACTGGGCAAGTATCTCTATCTCTAGCTATAATCTTCATTTGGATCTTGATCTTTGTTTGTCTGCGAATGAATTAGAAGAAGAAGCACTAGATGGCAGTAGAGAGACAGCTCAAAACATAGGCTTTGCATTAAGAATCTCCTCCAGGCTTATACTACTGAAGACTGTAGTACGCCAGTCACACCTCAAAACACAGACATTCAAACTAAACAAATCTTTGTGCTTTAAATTAACTAAAGAGATCTTCATTTAGATCTTGATCTTTGTTTGTCTGCGAATTCCACGCATGCGTAGACCACCTTCCAGTTTAGTACGTTGTTGTTACTCACGGATGTCAACAATGTGATGGAATAACGAAAGGGGTGGTGGACAGTGTTACGCTGGTTAGAGAATGAGATTGCCGAAGATAAACGGTACGTGCCTACGTAACATATGAATGAAAGAAAGACAGTGGGTAACATGAATGACAACGTAACAGCACGTTCCGGAAATTATTATTGTTACATTGTAGCCGGTGAGTGCTGCGCGTCTCTCAGTTGTACCGTGGCTTGCTCACATGTCAGTGAAGTGATCCCTATTTATGCTTTAAAGAGCCTGGATACCTACAGTACAGGCCAAAAGTTTGGACACACCTCCTCATTCAATGAGTTTTCTTTATTTTCATGACTGAAGGCATCAAAACTATGAATGAACACATGTGGAGTTATGTACTTAACAAAAAAAGGTGAAATAACTGAAGACATGTTTTATATTCTAGTCTCTTCAAAATAGCCCCCCTTTGCTCGGATTACTGCTTTGCACACTCTTGGCATTCTCTCGATGAGCTTCAACAGGTAGTCAGTCACCTGAAATGGTTTTCACTTCACAGGTGTGCCTTATCAGGGTTATTTAGTGGAATTTCTTGCTTTATCAATGGGGTTGGGACCAGCAGTTGTGCTGTGCAGAAGTCAGGTTAGTTGGACGATCATTTATTTTTCAACAGGACAATGACCCCAAACACACCTCCAGGCTGTGTAAGGGCTATTTGACCAAGAAGGAGAGTGATGGAGTCCTGTAAATGGTCATGAAAATAAAGAAAACACATTGAATGAGGAGGTGTCGCCAAACTTTTGGCCTGTACTGTATGTGTCCCCCTTTTATAACCATTGCTCCGTGTACATTGCCTTACTCTTTGGATTGCCACAAAGCAACCTGCAAGATTGGAGAAAGGTTGAGAAGACATCGTGAGAGGAAACGATAGCGTCGTGAAAACGAGATGGACTGTGAACAGACAAGCAGAAATGCTCCCACACCAGCACATAATTACTATTTGGACAGTGATTCTGAGTAGGCTGTTCCTATCGAATCAATAATCCAAGGGTTTTCTTTTGCAATTTTGTTTCCCTTATAAAAAATCATAATGCTGTGCGACGAAGGGCCCAGTTCACGACTGGCAGCCGCGTTTAAACAGGGAGCCCTTCACAGACAACTTTAACACGCGTAACGTAGTTGGGCGCACATGGCTAGTTTAATAAACTCAGTGTGTTACCTTGAGACACATTTAACGGTTCTGCTTCAGGATGTGGCTTAGCTTGACTTGCACTAAGAAACGGAGTAATGAGCTCATATTAATGTTGGTCAGATGTTCTTGCCAGGCCCCTAGAGCGGAGACGTAATTACCAGTAAGTCATACAATTTCCTTCAGGTATCTTGTTTATGTACTTGTGGACTGGTGCAGTTTGTTATCGTGTTCTCAAATGGATGCCCAGGTTTACAGTCCTCCCATAAATCCTTAGTACCTCAAGAAGGATGAAATTGTCAGGTAATTGTGTGTGTATTTTTTTTTTTTTTAGTAATCCAAAGAGTACTCCAGGTGGACTTCTGTTCCTTCCTTACCAAAAAACAAATCCAGTAATAATTACAGTGCCACCCTCAGAATGTTTGTTTTCAAAGTAGGGTGGCACCACAGCAAGACCCTGTCATCAGTAGGCCTGTTTTAGGATGCTTTTCCTTCTTGACGTGCTTGGTTTTTCTACATTTCTCGTCGTCTTGTTATCCTCACTTCAGTCCCTTTTCTCTTTGTGAGTTGCTAAGATTATTTCCAAATTTATATTACCACAAAGCACTTCTCTTGTAGCTTTACAAGCAGATAGATTCTTTCCTATCTATATAACGCAAAATGTCATTCTTTTATTTTAGGTGAGATGTTGTCACCGCTGCCAGCTGAATGATCCCATCAAGACCGTGACACCAGTCTTGCATTCTGTCAAGGTAATGCTGACTACAGATTTGCGAAATAAAATCAAACGAGGGTGGTAATTCAATAGCAAATACAGTGAAAATCATTTAACACGAAACTGAGGGGACTGAAATATTTTTTCATGTTAAAAGAATTTCATGTTAAAGGATATTATAAAATATGGGATATGGGAGCATTCTGAGATCTCACTTGTTTGAACCAAACAAGTAAAGCCGTCTCTAAATCCTCGTGCTTGGCCGTTCTCATCCGTTTTCGCTCTGGCTCAAACTTACTCCGTTCAAACATTTCCGTAATTTGCTCTCTTTTTTTAATTATTGTTGATAATGTAGAGTTAGCAATATTTAAAATCTTTACAGATTTCCATTTTCATCTTCTGTTTTTGATCAACAGCTTTAAGAAGTTCCACCTTCATTTTAAGCGAAATAGCAGTTTGCTTTCCCCCTGAGCTCTTTGCCATTGTGCTCGTAAAAAAATTCTTCTAAAATAGAAAAAAAAAACGCGAACCAAACTCACCGATTTTTACTCACACTGCGATGTACTCGTCACCGAATTCCAAAGCCAACTGATGAGAGATGAGACGTTTTTGTGTGGCGTTTTAGGGGTGGAGGGTGAAAGTAGCTTAGATAAACAAAATTGGCTCGTGTCACAGGCTATTCCGAGGGTATTTCAAAGCCAAGTTAGCCTCCTTTCTACGAAACATGTGAAACCACCTCTCTCTCATTTCACACCCCTCTTAAATCTCGCCTGTGCGGCTGGAGTTTTCCATATTTTGTTCATTCCCAGAAGGGAAATCTTTTCGTGTTAAGCGATTTTAGTTTCGTGTTAAGAGAAAAAAATCCATGAAAATACATAGTAGTTTGTTGGGATCGTTGTATTATTTCGTGTTAACCGATACTTCGTCTTAAGCGTTTTCGCGTTAAACGTATTTCACTGTATTTTCTCAGGTGAAAAAAAAAAGGTGTGTGGACCATGACTGACCTCAACACAAAGCGGATTGTTGCTGAGCCTCTCCAGTCTAAGTCCACGAGTGAAGTGTCTGCAGCCATCATAGGAAAGCTGTCACGGTTAGGAAGATCGTTACTGACCAAGGATGAGGTACTGTTGAAACAAATAGGCTCATCCACCTGCATATCTCTGAGCCCACCTCTTAACAGGGATGGCTAGATGGTATTGAAGGCACTGGAGAGATCAAATAACAGAATCCACACAGTGCAGCCAGGTTTGTCCAGGCGGGAATAAGCCTTGAGGAGCAGAGAGAGAATCTCATCCTCCACTCCAATCTTTGTTCTGATAGGCAAACTGCAGTGGGTCTGGGTGGTCTACACTGAAACAAATAAGGTGATGATTCACGCTTAATATTTTCAATCTGAACCAATATAATTCTTTTTAGCTTATTGATCCCACAATTTTTAAGTTGAGGCAAATCATTTAGAGTGATTGGGTGCAATTTGTTTTCTACTGAAGTAAATCTATTTTTTAAGTTGTTCTTCTTTTTTGGCAGTTGGAAAGTCTAACTGGAAGAATATACAAACGGCCCCCAAACACAGCACATGAACAACCTAAAATATTAAGTTAACTGAAATAGGATTTTTACGTTTATTCCCTCCACCATAACTAACTTTGGTACAAACTATTTCTTTTACTTTGATTGAGATCTGAAACCAAATATTTCAAGCTACAACACTAAATGACTATTCTTAAGTTGCTTGAAAGAGAAAATTTACGTCGAATGAACAACATCAATGTTATACTTATTTCAGTGTACCACAAGAGAACTCCTATAGTCCAGGACCAGCCTCTCGAAGATCTTCATGACGTGTGGTGTTAAGTGCCACTGGTGTGTAGTCTCAAAAGGTCTTCATGATGTGAGACATAAGTGCTAAGTGTAGAGACACAGTCCTCGAGTCTCGCAAACAGTGGCCTCCATCATCCAGGACACCACAGGCTCATCCACCTGCATATCCCTGTGCTTATCCCTTAACAGGGATGGCTGGCTGGTATTTAAGGCATTGGAGAAATCATAAAGTGTAATCCTCACAGTGCTGCCAGCTTTATGTACTGTAGGTGAGAATTAGCCTTGTGGAGCAGACAGATAATTGCATCTTCCTCTCCAAACTTTGTTCCGATAGGCAAACTGCAGGGGGTCCAGGTGGTCTACCACAAGAGGACACCTAGTCCTGGACCAGCCTCTCAAAGGTCTTCGTTCTACTGGTCTGTAGTCATTAGGTGAAGAGATGCCTGCCTGCCTACCTTCTTTGGGACAGGGACAATGTAAGATGTTTATCACAGAAGCCTCACATTCCAGAGCCTTAGTGACAGACTAAACGGGTGACGGAGGACATCGCAAAGTTGCTCAGATTTAGAAAAGAAATATGACAGAGGAATGTGGAGATGTATGAGAGAGAAGGGAGTACCAAATAAGTCTGTTAGGTTAGTTAAAGATATGTATGAATCGGTCTACACACAAGTGAGACGTAGTGTAGGAATAACGGAGGTTTGCAGTTCTGATCACGTTACATTAAGGATCGTCATCAGACCCATGTCTTTTTACTCTGGGCGTGGATGTTATTGCTGAGGGGAATTGACAAGCATCTCCAAATTACTCCTAAGAATTACACTCAAAGTCTGACTAGGATAAGAATTTGTCCCATCTCGGAGTAGGACATGAGAAGTAGTTATGAAGTGTCCCTACATCCACTCTTAGTAAAGAGTAGGTGTGGACATTTGAAAATGAATGACTTCACGATTTTATGGCACTCCAAGCTGCAGAGTGGCACTCATGAAGGCATCTTCTAGTTTCTTTGAAAATCGTAATGGCATTTTGTAGTTTTCTGATATAAACACTTAAGGATTCACCACAAAGATAATCATTTTTAAAGGGATGTTGTAAGTGTAAGAGTGGCTGGACTGGCATCCCGACTGGGGCCGAGTAGAATGGCCTACCTAGCCGGAAGGCAATAACGGAAGAAGTGCAAGAGTGGAGGCTCAACCTGACTGGGAAGATCCTACGTTTCTGTCCTAGTTGGGAGTAACAGTTGTTGGACTGACAATTCATTCCCCGGAATGAGACGTGACGGTGCTCCTCTGACTGGGTCCCAGTTTAGACTCGTGCAGGGTTGCCTGGTATTTGAAGGACAACCCTGTCAGGATCGTTAGGTGCTACCAGGGGATGCTGCCAGGAGAGGACCTCCTTCTTATGGGCAGCTTCCATGTGGCCTGAAGGTTTTTCCATCATGCAGTGCCATGGCACCTGAAGTGGTCCCAGTTCCAACATAAAAGGAGGTATCTCTCCTCACTCTGGGAGTTGGAGTCGGGAGATAAGGGACAAGGCGTGCCCGTTGGAGTGTAGAGGGAGATAACTGGATCCATGTTTTGGAATTGTGCTTGTGATAACTGATGTTTGGAAGGAGAATGTGCAGAAAGTAGTATTGTCTAATAAAAATGCACTTTATTTAAATAAACCGTGACTGTGTTTGTGCACTTGTAGCCAGAGTCTGGGGCGCCCACTACTGGCCACACCATTCAAATAAACGTTTTATACCATTCTCATGAAGTACTCTGATTCATGTGTTGAACCGCCTCAGTTCACAACAGCATCAAAAATAACAGTAATGAGCCCAAGACTGAAAGACCGAGACACACACCGAATGGGAGTTAAGCCAAATAACAGGTGTGTTTATTTAACAATAAATGATTGTCGTACCATACTTTCATTCCTACTGTTTAGGCCACGGGAAACGGCACGTAAAATAACAGTTAAGGAAACTCCCCACAGCTATTCTTGCACTGTTGTTGAAGTCGTGCTCACCTGATCATTTTCCAGAGCTGTGTGCCCCTGTCTCTCTCCGTGAGCTCCCATCATCTTCTGCGAGGCTTTACTTTTTATTCAGTGCCCTGGGAGCCTCCACCTGCCTTCTTGAACCTTCCTGGGCTTGTAAAGTGTAACCCAAATGTTGCAGGAGTTTGTGGAATGCAGAGTTCAGCATACCTGTTTGACCTTTCGCTGTCAATCACCCACCGTGCCCTGCCATCTCCAGGATAATATTCTGGCTACTACAATACAGTTTGTGTTCCTGACCCACCCGTGTGTTAGCCCTGTGACATCACTTGCAATGATACTCGTCAATCACACCACCAACACCGGGAAAAACAGCGCGATTTAACATTACCTCGTGTGCAGTGCTGGAGAGATCTATACATCTGCATGTACCTCATGTGTTGTAAGGCTGTTCAAAATTTGGTGCAAAATTCAAGAAATGGTTGCTTGTGACATTCCCAGATTATCACTATTGCAAAGCTGTATATATCCGCTGGCCAAAAAACGTAACATTACCAACACTTTCACTTTGGCTTACATCACATGGCTTCCATGCGTAGATAGTGATCACGTGATGTACAATATTTGTTACTAATATTATTCTAGGGTGGCACAGTGGGTAGTGTTGTTGCCTCGCAGTAAGGAGACCCGGGTTCGCTTCCCGGGTCCTCCCTGCATGGAGTTTGCATGTTCTCTCCGTGTCTGCGTGGGTTTCCTCCACAGTCCAAAGACATGCAGGTTTGGTGCATTGGCGATTCTAAATTGTCCCTAGTGTGTGTGTGTGTGCGGCCTGCGGTGGGTTGGCGCCCTGCCCAGGGTTTGTTTCCTGCCTTGCACCCTGTGTTGGCTGGGATTGGCTCCAGTAGACCCCCGTGACCCTGTAGTTAGGATATAGCGGGTTGGATAATGAATGGATGGATATTATTCTATCTCTGTCTATCTTTTAATGAATTTATTATTGCTCAGTGTTCCCAAAACATTCCACCTTTTCCAGGATGTTTATGCCCATCTCTACTTGAATGCCATATTCAGGCAGCACCTAGCTAATGGTAGTGGTAGTTAGTGTTGGGTATTTTATGTCTATTTCTGTGTGTTATTGTTGGTTTTGTTAATTATGAATTACTTTCATATTTTGATATTTTTGTAAACTGGGGGACTCCGCTCACCAACCCCCGTGTTTGTTTTTTCCGGATACACACTTTTAAGATTTTTCTTTTTTCTTTGAATTGTTGCTATTTCATTAGTTTCACTTTTATTTCAGAACTTCTGTAAAAACAATATTTGGAATCTTTCGAGTCCCAACGTGCTGAATCTTTTTAATGAGGTCAGTGAGACACATGTGTTTAATGACTTTGTACCCTAATTCAGGACAGGTGTCTCTGTTTGGAATTTCAGCACAGACAACACGATCTTCATCATCATCAGCAGTTCATCATTTTTTTTGCAAAATAACCAATAAATGCATGTGAGGTGAACTCCGTTTTTGAAATTCTCTGACTTAAACTTCAAAGCCTTACAATATTTCCATTCTTCTGACATATCACTTGTGTCCATATATCCGATCTCTATTCGCCTTTTCGTTATTTCTCTGAGTAATCATTTCTCTTTCTTTGCGCTAATGCAATCTTTATTTTCTTTTTTTTTTTGACCCTGTCGTTTTTTT
>JANRMT010062837.1:104670264-104715471 GCA_026402145.1 Polypterus bichir lapradei
TTTTTTTTTTTTAGTCTTTTGAATTCCAGTTTTCATTTTCTCTAACCTGCTCTGCATGTGTTTGGCCCTCATGTTTTTTAACCTCTTTATGACGTTTTACTTTGTTTTCTACTCTTTGCCTTTTATTTCTGACCTCACTTTGTCCTGCTTTTCTTTCAATGACACCTGGTCCGTGGTGATTATTTTCCCTTTTTCGAGTAATAATTTCTCTTTCTTTGCACTACTACGATCTTTACTTTCTTTTTTTTTTATACTTTCTAATGTTCCTACTTTCATATTCTTTAACTTTCTCCACATGTGTATCGTGACTTTTTTTTTTTTTTGAGCCTTTCAAATTCCACTGCTTTCATAATCTCTGACCTGCTCTGCATGTGTATAGCGCCAACGTTTGTGAACATCTTTATGAAGTTCTACTTTGTCTTTTAATTCTGAGCCCATTGGACCTGCTTTTTTTTTTCAGTTCCACTTGTTCCAGGCTGATAATTACTTTCCTTATTTTCTGAATTTGCACCGAGATAATTCTTTTTTGATCTTTTTTTCTCTCCAATGCTTTTGAGTCTCTTTTCTCTGCACTCCTTTCTTCTTCACTTAGTCGTCTATGTTTCATTTATAACGTATTGTCCTTATATGCTTTATCTGTGCTGAGAGCCCTGGATCTGTGTCTGCTCAATGCCTTTACACGACTGAGTGTTTTGCTGCCCGTGGTCTTATTTGATATTGGTTGTAAGTAGGGCATGTCTTGCAAGAATCGCATGTTCTACGTCATCGTGGGACGGTCCTGAGTCAATCTCTTGGCACAAAGTCTCCTGTTTAAGGTCCCCGTGAGACGCTGCATGGCCAATTCTTTCGTCTTGCGGGTCTTTTAAGTGTCTTCTGTGATCTTAATGTGAAGATCACGTCTCGTTTCCCTACTCCCAGGATTTTTTTTTTTTTTTTTTTATAATAGAGAGATGTCTTTATGTTCTATGCACAGTGCGTGGAGCCCCAAGAGGCAGGGCCACCCTGATATCACTCCTTTTGTATCCTCATTCTGGCTACTTAAGATTGGAGCCAAGGAAGCTAAAATCGGCATGGGAAAAGGGGGCAAAACAAGAAGGGAAGAAATTATAGCAACATGCCTCAAAATGAAATTGGACTGTACATTATTCAAGACAGAACAGCGTCAGTCTGGAGTATGCAGATTGTGTAATCAATTTGAGACGGTAGAGCATATTTTATTAGGATGTGCTCAATATAAACTACAATGAGTTCAATATTTTAAATCCCTGGGAATGGGTAATTTGACATTATAACAATTATTAAGGTATGGAGAGGAGTTTAAATTGATTCCCAGATCCATATTTGGTTATTATAATGCATTAAATTGGAATATACAGATACAGTATTTCAAGTTAGTTTCTCCCCAAACCCCCCTGGCACACAGTCGAGTTCAGTTTTTGGTAGCAATGCACCTTAAGTTGGTTTGCCAACCAGCATTAAACAAAAGAAGTAGCAAAAATCAGGAGAATTTAGTGAGGAGGAGTTTTACCATTTCCTTGATCGTTTTTCTCAGATTTTTGGATTTTTTTTTCTGGATTTGCATGTTGTCAGTTGTTTGTTTAGATAGACTGTTTTTCTGGCTGCTCCTTTTTGTCTACTTTTGAGCATTTTACTTGTATGTTTTTCCTAATAAATCCTTGTTGGTCACCAACAGCATGAGCTGCCATTCACTATTTCGATTAACAGTTTCACAGCCAGCCCCATGAGTTTCTTTAAAAACGGCAAGTCGAACATAAATTCTAATTGGTGCGGCAAGACAGCAAACGTTGCTGAGGACACTGAATTACTAAGAACCACCAATACCTGTAGTGGTTGGATGTTGTACTGTGTTAGCCATTATGGATGCAATGAGAAGTCATTCAAAATCACAACTTTTATCGGCAAGCTAAAAAGATTACAATATATACAATTTAGCCATTAAAATGTTGTTTTTTTTTTTTGCTCGAATCATTAAATCATTGGGTGCGTAAAGGCACAGCACTACGGTAACGTTCCTTGTTTCATATTGAGCGATGCCAATTGAATTGCCAGTTTCGTGCTATACATAAGCTTTAGTGTACGTCCTACAGATGTATAAATGTGTTCCCTGTGCTCGCGTACGATGGGGTCCGTGCAGCTTTTACCGCCGCCGCCGCCGAGCGGGTCGGAGTCCAGTAGCGGTAACTTCCAAAATGCCCACAATGCAGTTCGCCAAGAAATGGTAACGTCATCAGTGAAGACGGTCACGGCGCCGATGGCGGTTTGCTCAGTCCCTGGATGCTACGTAAAAAGCACAGAAGGCAGCCCCGATGATAAGAAACGACTTTTCCCTTTCCCAGCCGATAAGGAGAGACGCAGGGAATGGGTGGCGCGCATCCGGAGCGTGAACAGGGAGCGAAGGAAGACCTGGATTCCAACGCGGAGATCGGTTTTGTGTGAGGTCAGCGCGTTATTTTTCCCCCCTTTTTAAACTGTTCCCCGCAGTGATTTTTTGTGACCGATTTTGCGTGTCACGTAAATTTCTCGACGGTGTGTGAGTGGTAGCCCAACCCAAACCTGTTGCTGTTTAATTCTACTGCGAAAAGCGGAATCTGACGTGGAACGCTGGGCCTGTCAAAATAGCGCATGCGCTCTTTTTCTGAAGGCGGATTCTGAGCTGAGCGGTTCGCTGATTGGGCGCCAGTGTTGTGACACGTCATCCAGAGCGGTGTTAAATGTTCTGTTTTTAAAACGATCTCGATCAAATTCTGCATCTCTAATGACGGAGCCCCATTGCTTTGGATTCCAAATTTAATTTTTAAAAAGTGGTGGCGGCGGCTTAGGCTTCGTATTATCTTCTGATTTTAAGCGCTACAAATTACCTATCCAGTGATCTACTTTTCAAAAACAAGCCATTGACTTAATGGAAAATTGCTTATAAGCACACTGTCTCGCTTTACTCGGCTCCCATCTGAAATAATCAATATATTTTATTTGGGAATAAATTTGTTTTCTTACATGAATGCCTGATCTTTTTAATTTGGAACATGTTTTATAGTCATAAGAATTTACAGACGATCAAAATATTGTAGTTTAAGCTTAAAGAATACTTTCAGAATATTTATATTTCTGGCAATTTTTTTTATAATTGTTAAAATTTCATTGCTTCTATTCTCAGACTGAGCAAAAGGTTCCAACTCTTTTAGTAAATGGGGCTCCATTTTTCGATGGCACATGCAACAACTTTCACATCAGAAATGCCATTCTTATGTGAGGTAACTCCATCTCTAATGCCCCCCATTAGATGGATTTTCACAATTCGGGACATATTTCGCAAAATGGCTTGGTCTGTGCCATATAAAGTTTTATCTATCTATTTCTCTTTTCTTACAAAATAAGATTTAAAAAAGTCGTCATTTTCTGACCAACGTAATCCACTGGGGGTGGGAGGAGGTTTAGGGTCTATCCCTGCTAACACAGGGCACAAGGCAGGAGCGAACCATAGACAGAGTGCCAGTCCATCACAGGCCAAACATCTGTCACACACCTGGGCCAATTTAGTGTTGCCAATTCACCTGACTGGACAGTGCAAGAAAACTGAAAACATCTGCAGGGAACCCACACAGACACAGGGAGGACTCGGGACGTGAATTTGGGTCTCTTTACTGCAAGGCAGCAGTGCCACCATTGTGCCACCCAGGTTAAAGTAGGCCACTTCAAAATTATAAGTACAGTTTACCCAACTAATCAATTAATTGATAATACGAATATATCTCTAAAGTGAAGTCTTTGTACAGATGAAGATGCATCTCTCTGTTGCCTTTTTTATTTCTGCACCTGTTCTAAAATATTTTGGATTTGTAATAGTTGTAATATTTAAGTTTATACATTTGAAGATAAAGTGCTAGAAATTATAGTAAGTGTGCTTTTCTTGCTTGGTAAAGATCATATGCACAAGTCTAAATTTCAGAATGTTGGACTTTCTATTAACACTGCATGGAAGTTAAAATGTCAGAAAAGAAAAACCAGTAAAAATGGGGAAGATTCTCTGCATTTAACAGTTTGTAATGTTAATCTCTGAATCCTTCTTTCAATTAACGGTTTAGCTGTTGGGACTTTTGTATGGAAACTGTTCTTTGATTTTTCAGTGTTTGTATACTATGTGAATAGAGAAATTCTTTTACTAATGTATTTTAATACTGACACATTAAGAAATAATCTCTGCTGCCCAAAGCCTTCAAGTACCTGGAGTTGACTCAAGTTGATGTCACATTACGTGACATCTTGTCGTAGAACATTTTGATTTGACGATCACAGTCGCTGCAGCACATCACTTTACACGTCTGAAAATCACGGCCTGTGATCCGTTTACCATCTGAGCACCGATCGTCCAGCACAGTCGGGCTTGACCCTTTTTCTGACAGCCAATAGCATGTTGTGCTTTGTGAAAGGCTAACAACTGCAGTGAGTTTAGCAGCCATCTCTGCCCTTTAATTCTCTTTTGTTATGGTATGTAAAATACGAGACACCAGATGAGCGTCTCTTCAAAACACGCATATTCCTTATTCCTCATCAGTACATTCTATGCATTGTACTTCCACATGAGTATTCATTGGTTTATTTGGTCGTCCACTCTTCTGCATACACAGCCTGCCCCCCAACATGACGAGAAAACTGAACTTGTTTTATTTTATCTTGGCCAGTTGTGGACTAGTTGGCCTCAGTCGTTGGGTGCGTTGCATTAGATGACTGGCTTCATGGCAATGCTTCTAACTGGCTAAAATAATATAAATGAAGGCTACGACTGATTGTGACACAGCCTTTACTTGACACAGGGCTGCCAAGTCCTGCAAAAATGACCAACCCAGTGACAGATGAAACCCCACCTAACAGCGCTGGACGCCAGCCCAGTTAATGGTATGTGATCTCTCCAGACCAAAATACAGCAGTTGGGGGGGCTCCATGGTGGAGGCTGTGGGCAGCAGAGATACATACTTGACTTTATCAGGTTGTCCTACTCTTACAGAAGTGTTAGGGGTGACTGAACAACAACAACCACCACCACCTTTATATATTTATTTCTAGAGTACATTTTCATACAAGTGATCTAGCTCAAAGTGCTTTACAAGATGAGGAAAGAAAAGTTTATGAAAATATAACAACAACAACAACTACATTTATTTCTATAGCACATTTTCATACAAACAGTAGCTCAAAGTGCTTTACATAATAAAGAATAGAAAAATAAAAGACACAATAAGAAAACAAAATAAATCAGTATTAATTAACATAGAATAAGAGTAAGGTCCAATTGCCAGGGGGGACAGAAAAAACAAAACAAAAAAAACCTCCAGACGGCTGGAGAAAAAAAAATAAAATCTGTAGGGATTCCAGACCACGAGACCGCCTGACCAGTCCCCTCTGGGCAATCTACCTAACATAAATGAAACAGTCCTCTTTGGATTTAGGGTTCTCACGGAAAGGCTTGATGATGATGGTCACGTAGAATTCTGCCTTTTAATCCATCCATCATATATATAAAGATAGATACTTTATTAATCCATCCATCCATTATCCAACCCGCTGAATCCGAACACAGGGTCACGGGGGTCTGCTGGAGCCAATCCCAGCCAACACAGGGCACAAGGCAGGAACCAATCCCGGGCAGGATGCCAACCCACCGCAGGACACGCACAAACACACCAAGCACACACTAGGGCCAATTTAGAATCGCCAATCCACCTCACCTGCATGTCTTTGGACTGTGGGAGGAAACCCACACAGACACGGGGAGAACATGCAGACTCCAAACATGGGAGGACCCGGGAAGCGAACCCAGACGGGTCTCCTAACTGCGAGGCAGCAGCACTACCCACTGTGCCACTGCGCCGCCCACTTTATTAATCCCCAAGGGGAAATTCACACACTCCAGCAGCAGCATACTGACAAGAATAATATTAATTACTGGTAAAGAGCAATAAAAACACAGTGCAAGTTAAAAAGTGCAAGGTGGAGAGTGCCAGACAATAACTTTATATAATGTTAACGTTTACCCCCCTGGGTGGAATTGAAGAGTCGCATAGTGCGGGGTCTCCTCAGTCTGTCGCTGAAGCTGCTCCTCTGTCTGGAGATGAACCTGTTCAGTGGATTCTCCACGATTGGCAGGAGTCTGCTCAGTGCCCGTCGCTCTGCCACGGATGTCAAACTGTCCAGCTCCGTGCCTACAATAGAGCCTGCCTTCCTCACCAGTTTGTCCCTCTTCTTTATGCTGCCTCCCCAGCACACCACCGTGTAGAAGAGGGCGCTCGCCACAACCGTCTGGTAAAACATCTCATCATCTTATTGCAGATGTTGAAGGACGCCAGCCTTCTAATGAAGTATAGTCAGCCTTGTACTTTCTTGCACAGAGCATCAGTATTGGCAGTCCAGTCCAGTTTATCATCCAGCTGGACTCCCAGGTATTTCTAGGTCTGCACCTTCTGCACAGTCACCTCTGATGATCACGGGGTCCATGAGGGGCCTGGGCCTCCTAAAATCCACCACCAGCTCCTTGGTTTTGCTGGTGTTCAGGTGTAAGTGGTTTGAGTCGCACCATTTAACAAAGTCCTTGATTAGGTTCCTATACTCCTCCTCCTGCCCACTCCTGATGCAGCCCACCATAGCAGTGTCGTCAGTGAACTTTTGCATGTGGCAGGACTCTGAGTTGTATTGGAAGTCTGATGTATGTTGGCTGAACAGGACCGGAGAAAGTCCAGTCCCCTGCTGCGCTCCTGTGCTGCTGACCACAATGTCAGACCTGCAGTTCCCGAGACGCACATACTGAGGTCTGTCTGTAAGATAGTTTACGATCCATGGCACCAGGTGTGAATCGACTCCCATCTCTGTCAGCTCGATTAGATTAGGCAATACTACGTAACAAAGAATAAAGTAAGGTCTGATGGTCAGGAGGACAGAAAAAAAAAAAATCTGCAGGGGCTCCGAAGCCACGTGACCACCCAGCTGCCACTGGGCACTATTACTTTGGATTATGGATGTCAAGCATATCCTTCAGCAGCCCCAGCCTTTCTACCCCAAGCAGATACAACACGGGGCACTAAAAGTACGTGCAGGTGCTGCCCATCAACTCCTAGTAATGCAATGCCAGTAAGAGTAGGAGAAATGCCATCAAGTTTTAGGAGATGTTTCTTTGAGCTGATAATCATAAATGGATGGATGGATAGATAGATGATTTATTTTTCCAAAGGGTAAATTCAAATTTTTAGGGACTCAAAAAAACATCCATCCATTAACCAACCCGCTATATCCTAACTGCAGGGTCACGGGGGTCTGCTGGAGCCAATCCCAGCCAACACAGGGCGCAAGGCAGGAAACAAACCCCGGGCAGGGCGCCAGCCCACCGCAGGGCACACACACACCACACTAGGGCTAATTTAGAATCGCCAATGCACCTAACCTGCATGTCTTTGGACTGTGGGAGGAAACCCACACAGACACGAGGAGAACATGCAAACTCCACACAGGGAGGACCTCAAAAAACATATATAACAAAAACAATGAACAATCCCCCAACCACACACACACACACACACATCCGGCTTGGACAATAGAGGACTGCTGCTGTCAGTAACAGGGTAGTAGGTGGCAGTAAGATCACATGGTTTTGGATATTCTGTATTTTGCTGTAGTGTAGAAGTGAAGTGGGTAGTTGTACTGTTCAGTCATACTGGGATTTGTCAGGTATAAATACTTCTATTGAAGGCGTGTTTGTGTTTTTTGCAGAACCATTTTTCAAACGCTCAGTTTGATAGTGGTGGTGCACTTCTGCCGGACGCTGTGCCTGACCAGAATTGTGCCGTTTCCAGGAACTCTCCATCTGGCACATCCAGTAATACAGAAAATGGAAAAGTAGCACCAGTTCCTGAAGCACTCGGGCTGATTGATCATTCGTACTGCAAATCTCCTCCAAGTCCGGGTCTGCTGGAAGACGACTGTCTGCTTTCAACAGACGAAACTGCATTGGAAACAAACGGCTCGTACAACGTGCCGGCTAAAGGTGACCAGACAGAGACCGCAGTCCAGAACCCAATTTCCTTGAAAATCTGCGGAAAAGATGACACCCCCCCTGCTGTCGCCCACAGACTGACCGAGAAGGCGGTCATTGATCACGTTTACTGTGCCCTTCCTGGCAAAGCAAAAGAGTCCAGCATTGAGGACCCAACAGACTATGCAGTGGAAGTAACAGCGGTGGCACTTAATAATTTCAAGGACTGCTTACCGAGTGAAAAAGATGAATTAATTCACAAACTGAAAGTTGAATTGGAAAGGAAAGTAAGTGTCACCTGTCATTGGTTTTATACGCGTACCACACCTGAAATTAAAAAGCAGAAAAATCAGATCGTTTTGCTTTAATGTAAAATTGACATGAATAGCTAGCAGTCGTTTTAAATGTGGAAGAGGAGAACAAAAGCTTTCATGACGTTAAAGATGTGACTTTGGCCTTGAGCTTCCAGTGCATTTCATCTTCTCTCAGTCGTTATTTAATGTAGCACCGTAAACGGCGCTCACGAGAAGTCTTAGAGCAAAAACACACTTGCAGTGTAGTGCCATGTAGCTCGTCCGTATTTAATACTGCTGCGTATTTGGTGCCAGATGGTAGGAGTTGTGGGTACAAGCTAGAAAAAAAACTTTAGAGTTTACATCTTTGTATGTTGGCACATTACATCTGTCATGCAGTTTACTTCAATAATGGTGCACTGCTTGATGATTTCACTTGGTTGAGGGCACAGAATGAGCCTCTAAACGTGTAAAACTGTACCGAAATATTTACTGTGTAGCTTGAATACACGCCAGCCGTTTTGCATGACCGCTGGTTTTGTTTACGACGGCTGCAACACTTACATTGTTAGGTGAGGGGTCAGAAAAGTACAGGGTGGTCCAGATCTGATTATGCAGATCCAGATCGTCTGGATGACTTTGATTTATGCGGGGACGATTCCAGTTCGGCGTGAAGACGATTCTTCATGTCGTCAGTTTGCACACTTCTCGATGGTCCGGGATTTTTCGGGTGATTTTCTCTGTAATAAACTTAAGTTATAGTGTAATGAAAATTGCATAATTAGATGTGGACCACCGTATAAAAATATACCAAGTGGCCCGAAGGAAAATGCATTAAAGCAGGGGTGCGATCACCAGGCCTGGAGGGCCGCAGTGGCTGCAGGTTTTCATTCTAACCCTCTTCTTAATTGGTGATCAGCTTTTGCTGCCAATTAACGTCTTTTGTTTTAATTCACTTGGCTCAGGCCCCTTTGTTGTTTCTTTTTCCTTAAATAATAACGAGACACGAAACAAGGTGCCACATGACCAGCTCACCTGTGCCATCACACAATATCTGAGAATAAAGAAAGGTGACAGTCTCAGTATGGCATGGTTTCTCTCAGGTGACCAAAACATCTTGACGGTGTTTTTAGAGAAAAACAGAAAATCAAAAGTTTTGGAAAAGTCTGCCGTAACAGAATGAGGGCAACAACAAGCCATGGAGTTAAATAACGAGTTCAATTAACAGCAAGAACCGGCTTCTCATTAAGAAACTGGCTGGAGTTTGAAGCCCCAGTTTAGCTGGTCATCTGTCAGCTCATTTCATGTTTCATTTCTGTTTGGCTGCCATTTAATGAAGAAATGAATCGACTCAGAGGACTGAAGCCTTAACAACAGGGCTACGAAAATGAAGGGGAAAGGAGTTAATGAGCCGTGAAAACTGGTCACTGATTAGGACAAGGGTCAGAATGAAAACCTGCACTGCACACACCCCTGCATTAAAGGAATAATTCACCAGAAATAGTTTTATTAACAATTTGTATTTACAGTGGAACCTCGGTTCACGACCATAATTCGTTCCAAAACTCTGGTCGTAAACCGAGTTGGTCGTGAACCGAAGCAATTTTCCCCTTAGGATTGTATGTAAATACAATTAATCCATTCCAGACCGTACGACTGTATGTAAATATATATTTTTTTAAAGATTAAGCACAAATATAGTTAATTACACCATAGAATGCACAGTGTAATCGTTATTCAATGTTTTTACATTAGTTTACTCTGACACAAAACACCCAGGCTCCGTGCTCAGCTGCAGGCGCAGGCTCGCTCTCTCTCTCTCTCTCTCTCACTTGCTCGCTCGCTCGCTGTCTCTCAGCAGCACTCTCTCTCTCTCTCTCTCTCATGTGCAGGCAGGCAGGCACGTCTGACCGAGAACAATGCAACACGTGCGGAAATCATCGGCGCGCACAAACCAAAAGGGAAACTAGCTTGTTCGTATACCGAGTGTGTGGTCGTGAACCGAGGTTCCACTGTATTGAAAACGGACATAGCAAAGGTCTTGACATGGTAGACTTCAGCGGGGACCAATGCTGAACAAACAGTAAACCATCCATCTCTCTCAATTTACTTGTGTTGCATAATCTGTATGTCAGATACATCTGAGCACAGCCCATAACCTGAAAATTGCTGTGCAGTGGCTGAGCCTGCACTTTGACCTGCGAAAAACACAATTTTCCCTAATTTATACTTTTAATAAAGTATATCCAATCAAAAAAAAAAAAAAAAAAAAACTCAGGGCATCTCATATGCATAGTTTTGCTAAAATATTGGTGTTCCTTTCCAACCAACCACCTTGTGATGACAGTGGCATCACAAAATGCTGGCACCCAGAAATGAAACTTTTTTTTTTTTTAGGCAGTATAACAAGAATGAGTTGTGGAGACATCATAAAGAGTTGGGGCAGCCATCCGTATAATATTTTCAGCCACCCGTATAATATTTTCTCAGCTGCAAACTTGCTTTTTAGTAGCAAGATGTGCTTAGGTCAGAGTCCAGAACAGAACTGCCTGTACTGATGCAAGATGGCAGTTTTAAAGGCCTGGAAGGGAAATGACATCATCGGTGCAGGAACTGGGAGTAGTGTCCTCGTGCCTGGAAGTGACGTCACCCTTGGGGCCAGCAACAGGCAGGATTTCCTGGGAAAGGTCTGCAAGGGACTGCTAGAGATAGTCAGTACACTCCGCCACCCCCTGGCCTGGCGTAGAATTATTAGTGTTTAGGCCCTTCAGCCGTTTCCCCATGTGCACGTGTGTGACAGCAGTAAAAACCAAACCAGTCTGTATGCCGAAGGTTCAAAACCCATGTGAAAAATGTACTTGCAGGGAAATCCTCAATTAGAACAGGTAGTCTCTTAAAACAGCTTGGATAATTCCCAAAAATTGTACCAGGTGTTAATGAGAGGTAAGTGTGCCAGTGGAGAGTGTGCAGCCTACTGATGCCCACGTCTTCTCTAGATGATCTTGGTAAGAGTCTGGGCATAGTTCTGTTCCACTGTGAAGAACGAGTCTTTAGCGGTTGAATAAATGTCTGCTATTTTATGAATACATCAGTTTTGTACTTTTGAAACAGTTTTTTCCCCTCTTTTTAACATCTAACATTTATTTTCAAAGTGATCAGCGCTTTTACATATGTCTGTTAGAACAGGTTTTAATAGTCGCCTGAAACCCTTGCTCTTGGTATTCCAATTTTGTTTTTTAAATAGTGAACTGGTTTGAAGCGGCCCTTTATTTATTTATTTATTTATTTTTTCAGGATCGAATGCTGGCCCTGGTGTTCCATCCAGATCAAATAAAATATCTCGAGAGCAGGTAAATATATACTTTGGTTTACAGGATCACACCTTATGCTTTTCACTTGAAACTGCTTGTCAGTTGCCTGATTTATGGACAACTACGAACAGTAATAGTCGGGTAATGGCACTTGTAAGTATGAAGTATAAAAAGTGCATATAAGTGAAATTCTTTTTGAAAACTGCATATATAACTGGAACTTTTTTGTAGTTTTGTGATTTATTTAAAGTGCTGCCATGAAACCTTGCAGTGTCCCCTCTGTGCCTATCATAGACACCTATCAGGGCCCCATGTGTCACCTGCACTTGACAAGTAAACCAGAATTGAACTTTTTGGGTTTTCACAATCTGCTGCTTCTATGGTGTCATAATAATAGAAAAAGCACACTTGAGCATTTTTAGTAGGCTTTTCCAAAGCATGATGAGTGTATAGTGTTTAAACTTTGACTATCTTTAATAACAAATTGCATTTACGCTGGCCAACACACATTTTGGTGCCTCAAATGTCAGACCTGTTTCTGGGTATGTTTGACTTGCCGATTCCAAAAATGGCCCCAGTGTTCCCCTATAAGCTCTGGTTTTTGAGATACAGAACATATGCCATATACCACTCGCCCATAAAAAAATCAGGATATTTTAATGTAGTGTATAAATTAATATATTTTAAGCATGAAGGAAACATATTAAAAGAAAAGTGTACTATATGATGATCTACTTATTTCATACCAAAAGCACAGATTTATGATACAAACGTTCCAGTCATTCGACACACAAGAAGCTCCTTTTGCAAGACTTCCGAGAGTGGGAATCCCGCATAAGATTCCAACAATAGTCAGCCATCACGTGTGCATCCCATCTACCGTGGTATCTGGCTTCCATTGTTTTTATGTCTTGGTGAAATCTGTCACCTTGCTCTTCGCTTAAGTCACCAGGGTTCTCTGGAAAGCCATCTAAGTGACTGTGCCGATGATGGACTTTAACAGGCCTGGTGAAATGAAAGAGCACATCCTCTACTAATTGTCTGCCTTCTTGTTGCCAAGAAAGGTTTTCACAATAAGAACAAATGAAGACCAGGAATATGATTTGATTTCATTCATTGATGCTATGAACTGCGAGTCATTTATATAAGTTTATAAAAGATTCCTGCCTTCAGTTTTTCTGTATTAAGTCCAGTAACTTATGGTGCCACGCATTCAGTGCACAAACCGTCTTTATTCACAGCCTTTACAGATTGTTTCATTATATGTAGAGGTGCCAGTTTGATTCTGTCTCGTGCTGCATTCCCTCGGACGCCCAATGCTCATGTTTGGCTCTACTGTCCCAAAGGCATAAAAAACAAGGATAGACCAAGAAGAAAATGAACCATCTTCAAGTCTACACAAATCACCCATTGATGTTCTTGGTAATTTATCTTCTCCATGACTAAAGAGATGGCCTTGTACTTCTCTTCTTTCATCCTGGTGGAGTCGCTAGTTCAATCATATCTAAGAAACTAGAGCTGATGCAGCCTACCCAATGCAATGCTCTGAATTGGTGCCCCAAGTAACCCCAGGAACGGGCCTAAAAACCAAGACACCAAGAAATGTTTTCTTTTTTTTTTGTTGTTGGGCTGTGTTATTTTTCATTTTTATTCTAATGTATTCTTTAATTCATACTTCAGACTTTACAGACCAGGATCAGGACATGAAATCTATAAATGGTCATCATCCACCATTAGTGACTGCTTGAAGATTAGATATGCATGTGGCATCAACGGATACGAGTATCTCAGAAAAGGTGATTTTTGCATCTCCTCGAATATGTCGCGTAATGTTCATGATGGAGTAGCCTGTTTAATGTCACTGTAGGTGGCACCTGTTACTTTCTTGATGGCCAGTAAATTGTTACATACGGCATACTAAATGCTGATTGATTTGTTTTATATTTTGTACAAGATAAGCAGTACTGTAATGTAATGTGCATGTAACTTATTAGGACTCACTTTTTTGAGTGTTAATGGAGTAAAATGACACATATTAACCTTTTGTTTTAAGAAACTATTTCTGGGAACAGTAACTTGTACTATATAAATCTTAATGCACAGATCACATTTAAACCAACCTTGTATTATGTATTTTCATTATAAGTAACCCACCAGGGGTATCTCACACCTTCAGACTAAAATTATTAAATGTACACTAAAGTCAAAACCACCACCAGGACTCATTTTAGCCCTTTAATTAATTGTGATTAACAATTTACATTGGAAAGTACCAATGAATAACATTATGTGTTGACAGAACTGAAAAGACAAACCCACACACACAGCAGAGAAAACCGCGTATCTGGTGCTCTTGTCAAATGGGAGTCCTAGCTGGAGAAAGACTTAAGTAGGATATTCTATCATACAACATTGAGTGTTAGAGTGGGAAGTGCAAAAACAATGTCAAACAATAGAGACCGTGTGAAATCGAACATCTAAAATTACTGTACCTTCTAGTAGCCTGAAGCCCAGTCCTGCAGGTGAGGCCTCACCCGTGCTTTCGAAAGCTTGAGCCCGAATCTCCACACACCGAGGTGCTGTACGACCTACAATAGCGATCGATGGCTTCCACCCGCCGTCTGAATGTTGATAGTCCACTACAAGTCCCGGACCTTTCTCATTAAGGGTATCTTCAAGATTCAGCCCCCTCATTGTGTAATTCTTTACATTAATCTGCATTACATCAGTAACAAACCTGCCCAAGCCTGTGTGCTGTCCATCTGTAAAGATTCAACTGATTCTAGATTATCTGCCATCACACCTAGCTTGGTGTCCTCTGCACACTTAGCCAGCTTGTTGCTTATATTCTTACTCAGATTATATAATAATAATAATAATAAGAGTAATACATTTATACAAGGCACCTTTCTGAGAACTCAAGGACACTGAAAAAAACAATAAATAAATAAAAAGACACATTATAAACAACTTAAAACATCAGAAAAAAACAGAAAATATAACCAAACAAAGCCACAGTAATCATAAAGAAAAAGCCATTTTAAACAGATGTGTTTTAAGTTTACATTTAAAGGTTGAATATGATTCGCTATTTCTGAGCTCAGTAGGTAATGAATTCCAGAGCTTGGGAGCAGAACAGCTGAATGGAGGTTAGATGGGCGAGAGGGGCGGTCAGATGGATGGAGGAAGAGGATCTAAGGTTACGGGAGGGAATGGCAACATGAAGAAGGTCAGACAGATATGGAGGGGCGAGGTTATTAATGGCCTTAAATGTTAATAGCAGAATTTTTAAATCAATTCGAAACTTAATCGGGAGCCAATGAAGCTGCTGCAAGACCGGAGTAATATGGTGAATAGATGAGGTTCGAGTGATGATGCGAACAGCAGAGTTCTGGATTAGCAGAAGCTTATGAAGAGATTTATTAGAGAGGAGTCCAGACGAGAAGTAACAAGACTGTGAACACGAATGGCGGTGGTATGGGGAGTGAGGGAGGGGCGGATGTGATTTAATATCACGTAGGTGGAAATAAGCAGACCGGGTGATGTTATTAATGTGAGATTGGAAAGACAGAGGACTGTCAAGGGTGACACCCAGACTCTTGACCTGAGGTGATGGGGAAACAACAGAGTTATCAATCACAAGAGAAATATTAACGGCTTTGGATGATGATGATTTTGAGCCAATGAGGAGAACCTCAGTTTTGTGAAAATTTCAAGAAAACCAGGATTTAATTTTAGATATACAGTCAATAAGCGAAGATGGTGGAATGGAAGAGGTGGGTTTACTAGCAAGGCAGAGCTGGGTGTCATCAGCATAACAGTGAAAATTAGTGTTATGTTTACGAAAGATATTGCCAAGGGGAAGAAGGTAAATAATAAAAAGAAGATATATCTATCTATTATATAAAAAAATCTTGGGTCGAGTCATGATCATCTCGGAGAGACACTTTGAAGTCCCGCAAGACTACTTGCACGTCACACCCTACTTACAATTTCTCAGAGACACTTTTAACGTCCCACAAGACAAGGAAGTGAGACAAAGGGACAGTTGCTGTACAGGCTTTTAAATGATCGCCGCGCAGCACAACAAGCAGAACACGCAGCTCGGTAGCAGCAGCTGATCCGTCCGCATCTCCCCTCCTTCACAACACAAGTGGCAGAGACGCGAAGTGGCGAGCGTGTGTATATGAGTACACACACAAACACACACAGCGTCCTCCATAATGTTTGGAACACACACACATCTTTCCTTGATTTACCTGTCTGCTCCCTAACACCTAATTCTGATAAGGCAAGCAGCGTGGCACAGTGGTTAAGGCTTTGGATTTGAAGCCCTCGGTGACAATGACCAATCACCTGCCTGTGCTCCATTTAGGGAAAACTAAAAGCAGTGTAAACAATGGTATCTTAAATGTTGTAAGTCACCTTGGATGACAAATAAGTAAATGTCAACTGTAATTCTGATAAGGTTCCTCATAGCACAATTCTTTGCTTCCCGTGTTTTGCACCCGTCTGTACACTGTGTCCTAAGCTCCAACTTCTAGTAGTCCTCTTGGCCTAAAAACGCAGTTAACTTGGAATAAGCATCATGCAGAAGAAAGACGGCTTGCTAGTGGCCGCTACTTTTCCCCACCAATACGAATCATCCAAGAATGACCTGCTCTGCAGTCCACCAATGAGGTTCACTTTGATTGCCAAAGCATTTACGATTTTATTTGACCTAAGTGGCAAAGTAAGAACAGGAACTCCGACATACGGTCATTTGTGCTCGTCTGTGGTCAAAAAGGAAAGATCATTCTTTACAAAAGCAGCCGCACTTGTGTTATCCTTGCTCTCCCAACAAACCAATCACTCCTTTCGTTCTTTTTTTCCTTGAACACCAAAACTGAACGCACTGCCATTCCTAAATTAGGACTCAAATCTCCATGAGGGTAAGCATTACATTGTCCATTGAGACTCATTCAGCTTGACTGAACATTGGTGCTTTCTGTTCGTCCCACTCAGCAGTACCCCAATAACAATATGTTTGTTATAAAGTCACCCGATTGTTAAATGTTTAACTTACAGAACTGAAGTATCCCATCCCAAGCTATCGCACCATAACTAGACATCTCAAGACTGTTGAGCCTCTGCGGAGCCGATCGCCTGACCAGGACATTGAGGAGTCGCCTATTAGTTGCTCACCTTGCAAGTCCTAAGGTAATTCACCATAGTTACTCATTTCACTAAAGTACTGTGTTGTCTGTCTTTATAATAAAAGACCTTTAGATGAAACTCGCATTGCTGATACAGAGAACACTTCATGTATATTAGAATGTTGCTTACTAAGTGACTAAACCGACAGTGTGAAGCAACTTTGCATACCTGTGCCAAGTCCCCAGAATGTCCCCTAGGGGGCACTTCACTAATAAAACACGGGTGTGGTAACTAAATAATTTCAGAAAGCAGTGCAGTCAATGGCCTGCCCCGGTACGGTGGGGAGTGCGTGCAGAATTTACCAGACAAGGGTGGGGATCGATCTGTTCTTAATTTTTCTCTTTGTAAAAACTTGATTGCTTTGTATGGATTGTAATAAAATTAATAAAAAAAAAAAAAAAAAAATTTACCAGACAAACATGCGACACCCAATCGGCCTTCTAAATTAAATTAGAAAGGCTCTGCTGGGAAGATTTGCTTTTCTTTGCTACATTTCTGTGGTCTTCTCAAGATTGTTGCAGTCGTTTACCACTCGTGTATTGAATAAAAGTCAAACTCGTACCTCTGGCAGTCTTTAAAGAAATCTCCACACAGAAATGATATTGATATTTTATTTACCTCAAGTAGTTTGTTTGCAGTGGCGGACAGCAATTTTTAACACCATGTTGTCACGAAGAATGAAGATAAACTCTCTGATAGAAAAGGCGTCAATGGTTACCAAAGCTGCACAACACCTAACAATATTAAAACATCCATGTAAAAATCTCGCATTAGTCGTATCATGTAATCCACGTCAAGTCATCCAGTCGTATGTTCACAGGCTCTCAAACACAAGTCATTTTATTAAAATAGTTTCCAGAAAACACTCTTGTGAACAAAAGTGGGGCGCACTCTGACATGGCCGAGCATTGTAATTGTAGACCCCACGCCATCCCTTCTGACCCTCCTGTTCATCGGTCGCGAGTTCAGCCCAGTAGCAGCTTATTTATTGGCTAACAGTGCAAATCACGTGAAATCCACAAAGCAGAGTGCCCCGAGAGACGAGTACAACTAAAGAAAAGATTAGAAGTTAAAAACGAGAGAAAACGGAATCTGCAGTGTGGTTGTGCAGAGCGGAGTCTAGCTGTCCGCCACGGCTCCGCCCACATAGTAGTGACACAGGACAGTCAGGAGGGTCCCGCCCAGCTCCCCACTCCTGAGGTCCCGCCTCCGCCTCCTCCTCCTCCTCCTCCTCCTCCCCTCGGCCTGCAGCCTCTGTCTTGGATTAGCACGAACATCTCGCTCCCGTAAGCGAACTGTGATACTTAGCGCGATGAGAGAAGTCACAAAATCAACCGGAATGTTCAAGCAAATTCTAGGAAAAAAAACGATCTAAATCCGTGAAGTAGTTCTCTTGTTCGCTAGCTAAGCGGAGTTAAGGTACACACCCCGAGTCTGGCATGTGAGTGAGGAAGGCCCCGCATCCTCTCTCTTGAATTTGTGCAAATAAATCTGTGCCGCAACCAAACTGTGGTACTTAGCAAGAAGTCGCAAAATGAACCGGAATGTTCAAGCAAATTCTAAAAAAAAAAAAAAAAAAACCTGATTTAAATCCGTGAAGTAGTCCTCTTGTGAAAAGCAGACAGACAGACGTTGGATTTTATTTATATATCGTATGTAGAGAGAGAGATGATTCCACAAGCAGCACATTAATAAACAGGTGCAGTTTCACAGATTGCTGCTAAATGATTCCGAGATACTCCGAGTTTTGGATATGAATATCAATGTAATGACGTGAAGAGGGTCTTCAATTCTAACGCTCTTTCCCATCTGAATGCTTGCAATGTTTGTTCATTAGAGCTTTTTACAAAAGTGATTTTAGTGAAAATGCACGGATTTGCCCGATTGTGCGCATACGTCTGGATGACGTGAAATGTGGATTTTGCAACACGACTAACGTGAGTTTTATGTTGTTTGTGGTTGTCCAGTGTTGACCACCATAGACACCAATTCTATCAGAAAATGTGTGACCTCCGTTCTGCATGAAAACAGAATCCACATTTTTCTTGCTTATACTTTTCCTGGAGTAAGCACCACATTTAAACAAATCCCATTTGTTGGACAGAGTACTCCTTGAAATCTTCTCCCTGAAATTCCTCTTCATGCCTACTTGGTGTGAACAGAGTTTTGGCCCCCATTGTTTTGGCTTGAATTTTCCATTGCATTTCCCTTTTTTTCCCATATGTAAGCTTTTTTTTTTTTTAATGAATGCAAAACTTTTAAAAGACTTTAAAATATTTATCAAATTGTTCTGGAATTTAGAATAGCAGGAAGAGGATTTTCATTTATTTATTTATTTTTTGCAGGCAAAAACTCAGTAGTGGAAACCCCAACACTGGTGAAGTCGTCTGCTGGATGAGCTTACAGTTGGATTTGACCAGAGAAACTCGTGACTATGCAAGCCAAGACGCAAGCTTAAGGTGTGCCAGCTTCATAACACGTACAGCCATCCATCCATCATCCAGCTCACTATATCCTAACTACAGGGTCACAGGCGTCTGCTGGAGCCAATCCCAGCCAACACAGGGCACAAGGCAGGAACAAACCTCGGGCAGGGCGCCAGCCCACCGCAGGACGCACACACACGCACACACTAGGGACAATTTAGAATCATCAATGCACCAAACCTGCATGTCTTTGGACTGTGGGAGGAAACCACGCAGACACGAGGAGAACATGCAAACTCCACACAGGGAGGACCTGGGAAGCGAACCCTTAAGGGTCTTCTAACTGCGAGGCAGCAGCGCTACCCACTGCGCCACCTATTATTATGATTTACTACAGCAAGCCCTCCTCAATCGTGGGGGTTGCGTTCCAGACCCCCCCGCGATAGGTGAAAATCCGCGAAGTAGAAACCATATGTTTGTATAGTTATTTTTATATATTTTAAGCCCTTATAAACTCTCCCACATTGTTAACATTATTAGAGCCCTCTAGACATGAAATAACACCCATGACTTCTCCATGACAAGACAGAGATGACAGTTCTTTCTCACAATTAAAAGAATGCAAACATATCTTCTCTTCAAAGGAATGCGTGTCAGGAGCAGAGAATGTCAGAGAGAGAGAAAAGTAAACAATCAAAAAAAAGCCCAAAAGCACGTATTGATTAAGTATGCCGAAGCACTGCGATAAAGCGGCATTTTTTAGAGGAGCGTCTGTATCCTCTAGGCAAACAGCCTCTGTGCAAACAGCCCCTCCGTCAGGCGCAGAGAATGTCAGAGAGTGAGAGAGACAGAGAAAAGCAAACAATCAAGCACCACGCGGTAAGCATATCGTATATCATTGAGGAGTTTTATTTAATACGTAATACGTGCTCTGATTGGGTAGCTTCTATGCCATCCGCCAATAGCGTCCCTTGTATGAAATCAACTGGGCAAGCAAACTGAGGAAGCATGCACCATAAATTAACAGACCCATTGTCCGCAGAAATCCGCGAGCCAGCGAAAAATCCGTGATATATATTTAGATACGCTTACATTTAAAATCCGCGATGGAGTGAAGCCGCGAAAGTCGAAGCGCGATATAGCGAGGGATCACTGTATTACTTATTTATCACTAATAACGGTGACAGAGGTGTTGATGTGACAATAAGGCTCCCTCTATTAAACGTATTGTCACCACCTACAGTACCATATGAACATTGACGTGTGTGTTAAAGTGTGAAGTACGTTGTCGTTTCTAGGGAATTCTTTTCATTACAATATCCTTTAATCGAGTAACCAGTCCAGTGCTTGCAGGTTGTCTTTTGCTGTTTATTTAGCTTTCCACTTGCTGTGTATTTCATGTTAGTTCTTCTGTCTAATTTTTGTCTTTTTGTCCCCCATTTCATAGCCCCTGTGAGCCCTTAAAAGATGACCAGTGGACTGTCACTTGCCTAGACTTTTTTTTTTTGGCATTTACAATACGAGAACCTGCGGACTGAGCAGATAGGACTGAAACAAAGGAGCCTGGAGGACATTCTTCAATGTGCTCCACCTGGACATGCAGGCCTTGGCGGCCCGTCGTCCGACACGAGGTGTGGAGTTTCAGTTTTCAAGGAGTCTTAAATGATTTCATAGAGCTGTTAGTTTCTGTTCAGTTACTTCTTCTTCTCATTAAGGAAGATAGCAGCTCCCTAACTGGCGCCATGTTTACCGTGTGCTTATGATATCCACGCTTTCTATTCTGTCAGACTGTTTTTCTTATTAAACTGATTTTCCATCAGACATTGCTAGATGTTTTCTGCCTTTGGTCAGTAGAATTCCTATTAACGAGCACTTCTTACCTTGTCATGTCAGTCAGTGTCCAACCCGCTATATCCTAACACAGGGTCACAGGAGGTCTGCTGGAGCCAATTCCAGCCAGCAAGAACAAACCCCAGGCAGGGCGCCAGCCCACCGCAGGGCACAAACTAGGGACAATTTAGGATCGCCAATACACCTAACCTGCATGTCTTTGGACTGTGGGAGGACCCGGGAAGCGAACCTGGGTCTCCTTACTGCGAGGCAGCAGCGCCACCGTGCCACCCCATCAGGAGATGTTCAGACTCGAATCCAGGATGTGTAGCAGCCCCTCACAGGTCCAGCTTAGCGCTGAAGTCAGCTGCACGTCTTTAGGGTTACGGGGCGGCGCTTTTTCAACGTTAAGTTAAGCCCAGGGGTCCACCATGAGACGCGTGACAGGGGCAGGCAACAGATGATTAGTGTGGTAATGGGAGGTCCGCGAAGGGGGGTGTGTAGGTGTAGTGTGGATTAAGGAACTTGCTACAATCAACGCAACTCCATTCCAGGCAGCGAGCGCCCCCGCCCCCTGCTGGACACGGCTTCATGCAACCAAACTCAGCGGACACATGACATGCGCCAGTTTCGCTATCCGTGTCACCGTCTGTTGACAAACTCACATCCTTATCACTCAGTTTGTTCTAAAAGTCGCTTTATAAAACTTCTTGTTCACACCCCACTGGTTGAAGACTCCACCCATTCATGAATATTAATGAGTTGCCACTGAAATATTTTAGTTTTTTTTTTGCATCATGATGTTACTTCATCCAGTAGGTGGCAGCAGACTGCCATCCAGAGTGTTACTCGGGCATAACAACGTGAAGCTGACCGTTGCCACCCCAAGTCTGACACGGGTAGTACCGAAATTACATAAGGGGTTAACATCAAGGGGAGTCCACCCGCAGACTCCGATGACCAACAAACTGGTGGGCTGTGCTCTCTTCGTCCACTGCCACACATGCTGGCTGAAAGCCCACGTAACAAGAAAAAGAAAAAAAAGAAATAAAGGCATGTCAAGCATTCCCTTCATCCAGCTGGGAACATGAAGTCCTGGGGTCTGAGGGAATGTGACTTCATGTGGTCCGCCAGCCGGCGTCTTCCACTCCCGCCGACCCCGAGCAGACGCGTGACAAACACATCTGAGAGTCGAGGTGCTTTTGATTTTTTTTATTAATAGCAACTTTGCTTATCTCAGTGACATCTGTAAGAACTCGACATTCAAACTCAATGTATGGAAAATATTAGCATTTCAAAAATTTATACAAAAAAAAAAATAAAGGCCCGTAAAGACAATCGTGTGGCGCACGTTGCACAATTCCTGCCGTTTTCGGGACGCCGCTTTGCTTTCCACCTCCGTGTGTCGTCTCAAAGTAAAAGTGCAATTTCTGATTTGGTTCTGACGAGTTGCGTTTCTTCCGAATGTTCCAGAGCTTTAGCGTTTAATCGAATGCAGCTCTCCACCCGTTAACAGGAAATGACCCAAAACCAGTAAACCGAGCCGTGTGGCGTACTGAGTGACGCGGGGGCCACAAGGGGCCGTGACGTTCATCCGCTCGGCCAAATCAAACCCCTCATTGATCTGAGCAGCGAGAAAACCTCCTTGGACAGAAGAGAAACCGAGCGGCTGGGATTAACGTACAACTCGAAATACAAAATGTGCACCCCGCGCACGTGTGTGTGTGTGTGTGTGTGTGCGTTAGTTGTCTTATTTTAGATTGACACACACACAGGGTGGGCAGAGATAAGAATCCCCCTTAGGAAATCTTCACTTTGTGCTGCTTATTTATCTTTGCCGTGGATGTCATTGGTTGCTTCAAGTAAATCAAGCTTGGAAAAAAAAAGTGTGTGTGCGTGTTTTCATTTTAGATTATAAAGCAACAAAATGTGAATATTTCCTAAGGGGGATTCTTATCTCTGCCCAACCTTCTGTGTGTTTAACTGTTTTCAGTTTTCTTTTTGAGGAAAAATCCATCAAACGCATTTTATTACTACAAATGTCTGTGAAGCGCCCCCTGTTGGAGTGACAAACAATGACATGCATTACAAACTGCATTCCAACAGATGCAAACAGGAACGCGGTGGTCTTCATCAAATATTTCAGTTACAACCTGTCTTAGCACAGGGAGCTGGAAATAATAAAAAATGACAAAAAGAAAAAAGGTTTTATATTAAAAACTCAAGTATTTTGCCTGTCCTACCACTGAAGACCCACTCGGTCCATTCAGTTGCCTGCTTGTTGGACGACGCACCCTGCCACATCTCTTCATTATCAGATGGCACCTTCTCCATAATACAGGGCACCATGGCTGGATGTGATGCCAGTCCACTGCTTGGCACACTCACTCGGCCACTTTATAGCCGTTAAATCAACATCACATTTCACAAGAGACAGGATTTGTAATGTCTGTAGTGCACCATCTGTTGGAATGACAAATGCAAAGCATGTCTCTGCTATAAGCCATTTGGTATGGGGGGGGATTCATAAAGGAGTATTAATGTTGGTCTTGTGCCATCTGTTGGAATGACGAATGCTATTTGGTATGGGATTCATAAAAGCAGTCTTAATGGTTGTGGTGCACCAAGTATTGGAATGCAAAATACAGGGCATGTTATTACATACAACAAATATATTCCAACGGATGGTGCACTGCAAACATTAACTCTGTGGTCTGTGTCAATTACTGTGCTTTCAACCCGTCTCAGATGGGCAGCACAGGTAGTATATATTATTATATGCCAGGGGTGGGCAGTGTCAGTCCTGGTGGGCCGCAGGGTTTTGTTCCAACTCAGTTTCTTAATGAGAAGTCAATTATCAGTGCTGAAGCTCTTACTGCTCAGGTGACATTTTGAGGCATCATTTTAGTGGTCTCACTTGTTAAGGACCCCCCCCGACAAAGGAGCCGGCGGTCCTCCACGTGATGTGTGCCCATTCACCTCTGTGTGTGCCCATCTTGCACCATCTGCTTTAATGAAACACGAAAGAGAAGAACGTGAGACTCAAACTGATGTGCTTTGGGCCTCACATCACGAGGACGACACCCACGGAAAGGAGAAAATCTACGACATGAGAGCCCAGCACTGCAGACTAACAAGACGGGAAACAAAATCAAGTTGGAGACGGGCGAGGATGGGCTTCTAATGAAGGGATTGGGTGGGAATGAAAACCTGCAGGAGCCACGTCACCCAGCCGTTACCTCCTTAGACCCCGTATGTATCTATACACACACACACACACACACATTTATATACGCTGGATATAGACACACATGTTGTATATCAATAGAGACAGCGATATAAAAATAGATACACAATATACAGATATCTACCTTATTTATAGATTTCACACACACACACTCTGTAGAGATTTATCTAACTGTTTGTCCTTTTACACCACTTGGGCCTGAACGCTGTCACCTCGCACTCACAGGACTTTATTCCGTGTGACATTTTGGTTTTCTGGTCTTTACCTGGACGGGTTGTCGGCTCAATCTGTTCCACACCTCCATGGAGTCGCCGTGTTTTCGTTCACCGGTGCGGCTTTCCTGCCTTTACGTGTGGGTTCAGGTCTGGCGCTGCCAAGCGAGTAACAAACTGACAGGTTCTGACCTTCCGTCTCAGAGGTGGACGGCGTGCGTGGCGAGTGCGGTGAAGCCGTCAGTGCCAGGAGGTCAAAACGCACGCCCGACTGCTCCGCCATTTGCCTCTCTTTGTAACCCTTGAAATGCGTTTTCATTAGAAGGCCACAGAAATGCTGTTTGTGAAATTAAAACAAGCCGCGGACCTCCGCTACACCCCACCACTAACTGATCGCATTTGTGTTTCGTTTCAACCGAGCCCACCCGTCCTGTCCACGTCATTCAACCTCAGAGGGCCCCTCAAGTCCCGCTGCCCACCTACTCCCCATGTCTCTGCTTCTCTTCCTAACGTTAACAAGTGTCCTGGCAGCCGTGTGCCGTGGTCCTGATCCACTGGACGAGCCCAGGTCTCCTTATAATCCTCCTTTTGGATTCTGGGGGACTTCCTTTTCCTAGACGATGACATTGAAACGTGGGAAGGAAAGGCCGCTGGCATGAAACCCAGAAAGTTAAACTTAAAGCAAATCATCCGTATTGGTGGGCCGTTTACTTCGAGGGCCAAACAAACACGTAATGAAGGCACTGGAGACGCGCGATGAGAGCAAACACAAAGCTCCTGGTCAGACGGCGCCCCCTAATGGAGGGGCTGCTGCTCCTCCTCGACTCCCCGGGGGCTCTTCAGCTCAGCCGTGACGTCTGCTCACGTTGTTACCTCGGATCAGAGGAGCGGCAGACACTCCAAAGGTGTTCTTGGGTCCTCGTGACATTTGCGCCCCCCTGTGCCCTTTGTAAAGACAGTGGCAGGTGGGCAGGCAGGCAGGAGTCGATTGTGGACGCCGTCACTTTACATTCTGTATGTACATTTATTTACATTGAAGTTTAGCCGCAGTTCAAGTCCAGTTCAGGGGAGGGCTTCCTACTTCTGTATATAAATAATCACAAGGCACAGAACTGTCACCAAAGCCAGCGCTTGGACCCCCAGAAACCAGAGCATCACCCAGAAAAACACGACCACCACCGGCTCAATGATCTTCTCTCCAAAGTACATCTGAGTAAAGCCGAGGTGTCTCAGGCACTTGTTGAGCTCTCCGAACAGCGTGCCCAGCTTCTCACAGTCGTCGACCGGTGGCTCTGTGCCCTGATGGACGCCATTCTCCTCAATCTGTTAAAAAAAAAAACCATAATAATACAGTGAGTCCTCAGTTTTAATACATCTCGTCTAACAGTAATAATTCAGTACAGTTATACAGCACCTTACTAGCTACTCAAAGGGCTTCCGCCACCACCAGTGGGCAGCATCCCCCTGGGTGATGTGGCGGCAGCCATTTTGTGCCTCACCACAAATACGGGGATGTTGGGGGGTGGGAGAGCGAGCCAATCAGAGGCAGGGGATGATTACGTCAGAACGACCAGGCTGTGGTGGGCAATTTAGCAATCGTCAGGATACCCCCTGCTCTTTACAAAGGATGCCCAGGGGTCTTATGATCTCTGAGAGTCAAGCCCCTCTGAGGGATGACACTCTTTTTACAGCACAGTATCTCCATCACTGCACTGAGTAGGCGGTTATTGGGGGTCCTTGTACAGACCACCGGGTAAGCACATTGAACCCTTCACTGCACTTTTGGGGGTGTTTGCGTGTGGTATTGGGGGTCCATGCACAGACCACCATGTAAGCACATAATCCCCGTCGCTGCACATTGTATTGGGGACCACCAGATAAGCACACTGCACCTTTTGTTGGGGTCTAGGCACAGAGCACCAGGTAAGCGCCCCCTGCTGGCCTCACCAGCACCTCTCCTTTGCTTTGCTTTTCCTGGCTGGTGGGCCTGAACACGCGTAGCTTCAGGTGGGTGGGCGCCCTGCTCTGCCAGTCTGCTGAGAGAACTGAAGTAAGCCACGTTACAAATGTCCGCTAAAGGCCGATATTTCATCAGGAGTTCATAAGAGTACTGAATGTCTTAACCCAGGGGGTCTCCCACTCCAGGCCTGGAGGGCCACAGTGGCTTCAGGTTTTTTTTTTTGTTCAGAGACCCTCGTTTTCATCAGTGACCAGTCTGTGCTGCTAATTAACTTCTTCTGCCTTCATTTTATTTTGCTTGCTATTTAAGACTTTCAGACCCCTCCATTGTTTCCTTTAAATTAGCAGCCAAACAATGAGATACAAAAACGAGGCGACACACAACCAGCCGACCTGCGGCCAACACACGAGATGTGAAAATCAAGAGAGGCGAAGGTCTGCGTTTTGACAGAGTTCTTAAGAAACGACATTTCGGAAACGTCTGGTACGGCAGAACGAGAGCAGCACAAGGAGCCGGTCTGGTTCCCCTTCTTCCTCAAGCTCTTCTGTGTCCCCTGGTGGGCTCCGCTCTCTTTTATGTCGTCGTCCTCCTCCTTCTCCTGCGCGGTGGAGGACAACCCGCCCCTGGAGTGCCAATCGATGGCTCCCACGCGTGGCTACCAGCCGCCTGCTTCCCTGCCACCATGCTGGCTCAAGCACCCTGATTCTGCTCACTTCTTCATTATTCTCTCATTCCACCATTTCCTGCTCAGGTTCGTTTAATCCTTCTGGTGGGCCGCAAGGGGCTGCAATCACAAACTCGAGAATGAAGGGTGAAGAACAAAGTAACTGGCTGCCACACTCAGCCAGCCAATTACTAAGGCCATGCTGCCATACCACTGCTTGAACCAACACCCCTCCACCTAAGCCCCCCCATTTGTTTGTTTAAAAATGGCTCAACGCCACGGACCCTAACGTGTGTCACTACAGGCCGGAGGAAGATGAAGATTTCGGAGTTATCCATTATTTGCTTCAGAACCGTTTTGGTTATCAGTACTGGGGGTCCAAAAGCTGGTGATTGACAAAAGTCAAAATTTTAGCACCAATCCAATACTAACAAGAAAGCAATTCAAAAACGAACAGAAATAATTTTATAGTAGTAATAATAATTAAAAATAATAATAGGACTATTACTGTTACCAGTGGGCAAAAGAGAAGAAAAGAAAACACTCCAGGCAGCAGCGTCCCATAGCCAAACCTCTGGGTGGTCTACGGTCCGTTATAACTGACAAAAATCAGAGTCGCCCGCCCTCTCCTGGCCACTCCACAGCACGGCTTCTTAAACTTTGGGTCAATGGGTGGTCTGAATTTGGGTCGAGCAGAACTCCATGGGAAAGGGTGGGTCACGATTGGTCTGTCGGGGTCTTGTGATGGGTTCATGCGGGCAACGCAAGGAAACACCTGTTGCTCCATCAACACCTGCGTTGCCCAATGTACAAGGGGGCAAACAACAAAACCCGGGGTGGGGGGGGTTTGAAGAGTACTGGTGGAGACGGGGTGACCGCTGGCGGCGATTCCGAGTCTCGAAGACACAAAAAAGGCAAAATTAGGTGGTGAAAAGAAAACGTTGAGAGCCCCACAGTTCTACAGGAGTGGAGGGGACTTCGCTGATAACCCTCTTATCTTTGGATTTCCAGGCCCCCCCCAAGTATTTTTCATGAGCAGGATACCAAAAAAAAAAAAAAAGAGAGAAGCAGAAGAAGAAGTGCAGCGTCCTCAACTATTAGAAAGTCGTGACAAACAACAGAGGGACGTCCTGATTGATTACCCTTCATAAAGAGGGGGTCTAAAATAAAAAAAAAACCCACAAGCCTCCTGACTGTCGTCTCATTACATTGAATGAATTCTGTAAATGCCAATAGAAGGCAAGGTAATCCTGCTCTGCAAGTTTCAGAAGGATACGCGTTTGAAAAGGAGGACGCTGACGCAATGACAAGGACGGCCATACAGGTGCCACAAGGGAACACATTGCAGCGCATTGATGACAGGGCCAGATGTGGCGTTAAGTCGATGACACACGACAATGACGGTGACAGGACCATCTGCAGACTCCATCTTTAGAGGACATTCAGCCACTCTGTGTCCCCTCAGGTGCTTTGTGTTGGATACCTGCCTGGCGTTAAAACGTCAAGACCTGCGAAAAGCAGGAACAGCACCCACCCTGTGATCCTCCAAAAATCAGACTGGGAAAAACTCCGCACTTAAACATTCAGACCGGGGATCACTTACTTATCTCTCATTGTTAGGAGTTTTTAATTCAAATTGATTCTTTTTTTCCCCCCCCATTAAAGAAAAAAAAGAAAGTATATAAAGAGTGACAGTACATAAAGCATTAAGAAGAGTACCGTTAACAGCGCATAAAACTATTAACTGTTAATTCTGGCCCTACAAAAATCCTGCTTAATTTGCATAAAATTAAATATTTTTAAGATGGGACAACAAACCAAAAATGACCCAAGGAACTCCAAGGTACCTGACATCAATCACTTTAAACACATCACTACGCCGGCTGGCAAAATCAAAATCAGATTTCCAGATTCTTCCTGCGTGTGCAGATTTGATAGAAAGAGTGAAAGGCACTGGATGGATAGATAGATAGAAAGAGTGAAAGGCACTATATAATAGATATAGATAGAGAGATAGAAAGAGTGAAAGGCACTATATAAAAGATATAGATAGAGAGATAGAAAGAGTGAAAGGCACTATATAAAAGATATAGATAGAGATAGAAAGAGTGAAAGGCACTATATAATACATAGATAGAAAGAGTGAAAGGCACTATATAATAGATAGATGTGTAAGGCACTATATGATAGATAGATAAATAGATAGAAAGAGTGAAAGGCACTATATAATAGATGGATAGAAGGCACTATATAATAGATAGATAACAATTTATTGTTGTGTAGCCCAAAATCACACAAGAAGTGCCCCAATGGGCTTTAACAGGTCCTGCCTCTTGACAGCCCCCCAACCTTTCCCTTGTAGGGAAAAAATGGAAGAAACCTCAGGAATGGCAGTTCAAAGTGGGAGCCCAGATAGATCGATGTGAAAGGCACTATATAATGGACAGACAGAGAGAAACAGACAGACTTGCTTTTAAAAGGCAGCTTCCACTCTCAAGATATCCTGTAGTGTAATCATTTATATATAAACATATCCAGCCTGAAGAGAAGCCATCAGAGCAGCACAATCATCATCATCATCATCATCCAGTCCTGATGACTGGTGGAGTGCAAGGTGCTGTTCTTTCTGCAAGCGGCTCTTCTGGCTTCTAGAAGGTTCTTCTCCATTATAAATATTCCCACGTTTCGCATATTCAGTGAGCTTTTCATGAAACTTGCCAGGTATGGGTAACCGGCGCCCTAACTCTGTTATTTGTGGACCCCCCGTCTGATCACTTGTGGCCTGTTAAGTGACGGCTTCAATCAACCAAAGCCCCTGCCTCAAAGAGCCATCTGTCCCTCCATCAACAGTCAGGCTCACAAATATTTAAATTTTCATTTCTGGTTACAGTCGTCAGATAAGAATGGACTTCTTTAACACTCTGTAATTTAGCCGAGACCTGGGTACGCACATCTGGTAATCTCGTTGAGAGATTTCACCGGCTACATAAAACGGGTCTTTCCTGTTTTAATGAGGCACACCAGAGATCCAATTTCCTGTTATGATGATAAAGCGTTTATGATCCGATGCCACAGATTTAATGAGATTAAATACAATAACAATGAGCTACGTCAATGGGCAAAAAACTAAATGAAACAAGTCCCAAAGAGGAGGCCTGCAGGTGAACGTGTCCTCAAAGAGCCGCCATACGGGCAATGCCAGTAGCGGCCACCCATTTGCCCAGCTGCGTTTCACTTCCTGTTTAAATTGTCCTCGTTCTTTAATCAGTCGTCTTCTTTCGACATCGCCTGCCAAGTCACTGCACTGAGGAATTAAACTTTGATACTGAAGAAGATAAGAAAAATGTAGGAAGTGTCAAGTGTGCAGCGCTCTCCTCGTACCGAACATTAAACCAAACGTGCAGGAACGAGCGGCCCAACTGAATCCGTTTCAATATTCAGAGCAACTTCAACGAACGAGACCACCGTGTTAAAAAAAAAAAAGTGCAGAGGAAATGAAAGTTAGGGGGGGAGGAGAAGCGGCGTTATCAGCAGCTAACAGAAGATGGAGGTCACGTCTGTCAGTGGCAGAATATTTGAGTGTTTGGTGGCCCAGAAAATGGAAAAGAAAAGACTTGGGGGGCTGGCAGGGAGGGGGCGCTGAAGCAAATGATCAATTTCACCTCTTCCACGGATTCAATAAAGACGTTTCATTTAACGCACTTTGAAGGAAGTGCAAATCGCGCCATTGACTTGAGTATGTGAACCACAGACAGGTGGCGCCATTCATTTCCAGATCTCCATTCTCCACAGATGACCACCCTTAGTGAGGTGGCAGGCGTATTACTGGGCGGCTTCTCAGGACGGGGGCACCAAACTCTCTGTCCTTTCTAATGCTAAAACTCTCTGTCCTTTCTAATGCTGGATTAGACCGGTTTGATTCAAGTTCTTGCTGTGGTGGACCACGTCTGTGAAGGTACCCTCATACAATCTGTGTCTCCCATCACGAGAAAACGTGCAGCGAGGGACGATTCTGAAAGCAAGAAAACTGAAGGAAGTTTGTGGTTCACAAAGATAAGCAAAAGGAAAAAAAAGCGAAGCAAAAAGATGAGCAAAGCTAAAGGCCAGCAGTAAAGATGGCCACCCAGCGACCAACTGAACCAAATGTGCTTCGAGCTGCAAAGCTCAGCCCTGAGGACCAACGGACAGACGAGCAGCTCTGTGGTTTTCTAAACTTGCAGCCGTGTGGTCCGAGTCGGAGCCCATCTTGGGTCGCACTGGGTATAACGCGGCCACCGATCCTGCATAGAACAGCTGGAGCGTCACTCACACACCAATACGCGCGACACTTACTGCTATTTTTGTATCACAATTATTATTATTATAAAGGACCCTGATAAGAATTACTACTTTGTAGCGGACTAAAAAACACAGCTAAGATTCTCAACGCCTTTGAAGGCCATCTATTTATTTATTTCAATTTTCAGTGGGGACCCCAGGAACGCACCCAGCCTCGGCCCACACTAGTCATGTGACTATTCTAATATCGAGTCCTCCCACAAGTCTCTAATTATTAAAATAATCTCCTTTCTTACTGCAACGTGTCATGTTCTCCTCTCCCTCATGATTGGCTAGTTGTTGTTATTACTTAAAGAGGACCTTGATAAGAATTACGACTTTCTAACGGACTAAACAGACCCAGCTTAAGATTCACAACGCCTTTGACTGTGATTTATTTATTTTTTATTTACTTTTTTGGTGGGAACCCCAGGAACGCTCCCAGCCTCGGCCCGACTCGCACACATCCCCTTCACAGAGACAAAAAAATAAACCGGTAATAAAACAGAAATCAAAGACTATATTCAACAATAATAAACAGGGTGCCTCGAGAGGAGCGGTGGTATTGTATGAGGAAGTCGGGAGTGGCAGAGAAGTACGTAAGAGTGGTACAGGATATGCGACCGTGGTGAGGTCTGCGGTAGGAGTGATGGAGGTGGGATTACATCAGGGATCGTCTCTGAGCCCTTTCTTATTTGTAATGGTGATGGACAGGTTAACAGGTGAGATTAGACAGGAGTCTACGTGGACTTTGATGTTTGCTGATGACATTGTGATCTGTGGAGAGAGTAGGGAGCAGGTTAAGGAGACCCTGGAGAGGTGGAGATATGAGAGGAGAGGAATGAAGGTCAGTTGGACCACCAAGACAGAATACATGTGTGTGAATGAGAGGGAGGTCAGTGGAGGGGTGAGGATGAGGGGAGTAGAGATGGCGAAGGTGGATTAGTTTAAATACTTGGGATAAACAGTACAGAGTAATGGGGATTGTGGAAGAGAAGTGAAGAAGAGAGTGCAGGCAGGGTGGAGTGGGTGGAGAAGAGTGTCAGGAGTGATTTGTGACAGACGAGTACCAGCAAGAGTGAAAGGGAAGGTCTACAGGACGGTAGTGAGAACAGCTATGATATATGGGCTGGAGACGGTGGCACAGGAGACAGAGTTGGAGGTGGCAGAGTTAAAGATGCTAAGGTTTGCATTGGGTGGGACGAGGATGGACAGGATTAGAAATGAGGACATTAGAGGGTCAGCTCAAGTTGGACGGTTGGGAGACAAAGTCAGAGAGGCGAGATGGCGTTGGTTTGGACATGTGCAGAGGAGAGATGCTGGATATATTGGGAGAAGGATGCTAAGGATAGAGCTGCCAGGGAAGAGGAGAAGAGGAAGGTCTAAGATGAGGTTTATGGATGTGGTGAGAGAGGACATGCAGGTGATGGGTGTAACAGAGGACAGAAAAATATGGAAGAAGATGATCCGCTGTGGCAACCCCTAACAGGAGCGGCCAAAAGAAGAAGAGGAGATTCAACAATAATAAGCAGAATATAACTACGCAAACTGCAACGATCCCACGTCAGCTCCTTTTACGGAGATAATACAAATTCAACAACAACAAATGATGAACAAAAAGAACACACGATGAAGTCCATGAAACACGGCACCTGATGTGATGAAATGATGGAGACGGACAGTCCAGAGATCAGCTCGCTGTATGTGAATGGGAAGGGCAGGCCTACCGGTATTTCCATGTGAGGGGCTCGGCAGCGCTCCCTCCTTCCTTCCTTCCTTTCTTTCTTTCTTTCTTTGCAGGTCGACCACCAATCCTCATGCAGCAGGAAGACACCAGACAGTCCATACTCCGCATAGGAGACCATCCAGGAAAGATGAGTGTCCACTGGCATCAAACAGGAAGGCAACTCCAAATACGAAACAACAAAAGACATCTCTCTCTCTGCGAATTTTAAATCCTGCACCAGCCCTCCTTGTCCCCAGCAGCCCCTGCACCCTCAGCCAGACGACTAATCAGAGCCACTGCAAGGACTGCTGGGAGTTGAAGTTTCTTTGCAGCCTTTGCTGATTTTCACAAAGCGTTCGACTCAGTTGATTGAGTTGCCCTGTGGGACATCCTGAGGGTTCGCGGGATCCCCTCGAGGTTGCTGGATATCATGACCGGCCTGTACACTGGTACTGTGCAGAGTGGAGGCAGGACCTTTGCGTTTTTCCCAGTTGATTCTGGGGTTCGTCAGCGGTGTGTTCTGCTCCTACTCTGTTCAATGCTTGTATGGACTGGGTGTTGGGCAAAGTCGTGGGGTCCAGCGGCTGTTGGTGAAGAGAGATTCACGGATCTCGACTTTGCTGACGATGCTGTGATCTTCGTGGAGTCAATGGAGGCTCTGATCGGGGCGCTCGAGAGACTGAGTGAGGGGTCCGAGTGTCTTTGTTTGTGAGGGTCCTGATAAAAACCAAAGAGCCAGGCCTTTAATGACCTCTTGGGCACGGCCATCAGCAATGTGTCTGTCTGCGGAGAGTGTCGACCTCGTTGAGAGGTTTACTTACCTTGGCAGTGACATTCATGACTCTGGTGACTCTTCCTGTGAAGTCAGTAGACGGATTGGGAGAGCACGGGGGGTCATGAGGTTGCTGGAAAGGGGTGTGTGGCGCTCCCGATATCTATGCAAAAGGAGAAAGGTCCAAGTCTTTAGAGTCCTGGTGCTTCCTGTCTTGCTATATGGTTGTGAGACATGGACGCTATCCAGTGACCTGAGACGAAGGCTGGACTCCTTTGGTACTGTGTCTCTCTGGAAAATCCTTGGGTACCTTTGGTTTGGCTTTGTGTTGCTCATGGAGTCCCAAATGAGGCACATGACCTGCATTGTGAGGGGGCGTCAGTTACGGCACTACGGCCATGTGGCGCGTTTCTCCGAGGGTGATCCGGCTCATAAGATCCTCATTGTTGGGGACCCGAGTGGCTGGACCAGGCCAAGGGGTCGCCCACGTAACACCTGGCTGTGGTAGATGGAGGGTCATTTCTGGAAGGTGGGACTGGACCGCGTGTCTGCCTGGGGGGTTGCCAACCGGGATCCCGAGCAGTTTCAACGTGTAGTGGGTGCAGCAATGAAATGTACCAGTGCAGGCTTCCCAACTTGACTTGACTTGAGTAGCGCCACTACAACTTTAATAAAAAGAGGAGACTCCCACCATAATCATAACAGAGTATTTCTCCTAACATATAACAACAGTCCTGTCTTGGCAGGACAGCAGAGCCTCATCAGCATCCCAAGACACAACTGCACAAATTCCGACAAGACGCCAGCTTGAAACACATCTTAAAATTCTAAGGAGGCACAGCCTGCCTTCATAATCGGCCTGCTGCTTCTCTCTAAGTGACCCTACCGGTGCAGCACACTTTAGAATAGAAAAGTGCACGGCTACCACGACTAAGGAACATGTTAAAGGATGGCACTACTCACGACACAGGAAGATATAGAAAACTTTTCAAATGTAAATAAAATCTGTAAATACACAGAATGTCCTCGTTGATGCCACCCAACTGCAAGAATATAAACACTAACACCCTCCCATTATTTTTTGTTAAACTTCAAGGTTTGCCAACAGTCTGCGTCTCTTTCACCAGCTCAACCCTTGAGGGGTACCAGCTGTCAGGTATCTGACAAGTAAACTGGGGGGGTAAAGACCAAGAAGAAGGCCGCACTGCGACCAAAGCCAAATCTCAAGACACAAACCAACGTCAAAGATCACAAGCATCGGTCAACATCCAGAGAAAAGTTCAAAAGGCACAAAGGGTTGTTTCTGCAATCAGCAAATTTGGACAGAAAACTTACTTTTTGACGACATTTTTGACCCACCCTGCTGCTACCAAAAGGTGTTTTTTTGAGCAACGAGAGCAAACACAGCAGCAGTCTAAGAAACAATAATGGCGGAGAAAACGGCAGCAATAACATTGAACAAGTCAAGCTGCCAATCACCAAACTCACATCAGCGTCATAACAGGGCAGGGGGTCCTCAAATGGTGCACTGCATGAGGCGCCTCGGTGTGCTGCGAAGACTACTGAAGTCAGACAAGTGCGGCTCCAACAGCGTGAGGTGTCGTACACGGAAGAGACACTCAAGGGTCTTCACCCATCAAGAGAAAAAAAAAAAAATGAAGGACACGGCGAAAAGGTCTATTTTGTGATTAAAGTGGAAACTTCAGCTTTAATCTCGAAATGTCCACATTAATCTCGTAGTTTACTTTATCATTAAAGTAGACCGCCGTAAACATCCTCGTAAAACCGACCCAGTTGTTAATCGCTACCTGCTGCTGGGGCTTCATCCTGACCCGACAGCAGCAGCAGGCAGTGATCGCCACGCAGAACACGTTAGTTATATTTATGATGAAATTCCTGTTCTCTGCACATTTAGAATCCTTAGATTTCTACCCGATGAAATGCATTAAAGTATGTATGTGACATTTTACAGATAAGTCATTAATTTAATTTAAATAATGAATGCTGATAATAATTACACATGATGTGGCGGCGCGGTGGCGAAGGGGTAGCGCTGCTGTCTCACACGGAGTTGCGTCGCTGCCTGGAGTTTGCATGTTTTCCTGGTAGGTTTCCACAGTGGGCTGCGGTTTCCTTCCAAAGACATGATGCTAGTGTGTGTGTGTGTGTGTGTGTGTGTTCACCTTGCGATGAGCTGATGCCCTGTCCAGGGATTTTGTTTCTTTCCCATTCTAGCAAGCATTGGGCGCGTCCCTGGATTGATGGATGTAATCATTAAACATCCATCTTTTTCAGAGATCTTGTGCCAAGGTGTCCTGGGAATTTAATGGACCTTTCAAGCAATTCACCTGAACCTGTTCTCACTGTGATGATATCTCACACTGCCACCTGGTGGAAGGTTCCAGATTTATATAAAAGTACGCGCACAAATATAAGCGGTACAGTAATCCCTCGCTATATTGCGCTTCGACTTTCGCGGCTTCACTCTATCGCGGATTTTATATGAAAGCATAACTAAATATATAACGCAGATTTTTCGCTGCTTCGCAGGTTCTGCGGACAATGTGTCTTTTTACTTCCTGTATATGCTTCCTCAGTTGGTTTGCCCAGTTGATTTCATACAAGGGATGCTATTGGCGGATGGCTGAGAAGCTAACCAATCAGAGCACGCAGTTGAGTTCCTGCATGCTGAATGCAGTGTTAACCAGGAAGTCTCGTCTCGCTCATTCAGCATCAAAGTGTTTCGCTGTGTAAAGAGTTGTGCTCTTTTGTGTTTATCTTTGTGCATACTCAAGCCCTTCATTATGGCTCCAAAACAATCTGCTACTGCTTCAGGGGCTGTGCCCAAGCGCAAGAAGAAGATGTTAACGATTGCCGAAAAGGTAAACGGTTTTGGATTTGTTGAAGGCTACGATTCTTTTTATTTAAAAAGTAGGAAAGGAATATAAGATCTACGGCCGCAGTGTCCTTTTAACCAGGGTGCAAAACGAGTTGTAAGTGGATGTAATAAGGCAGTAGTCTGGATGGAATCTGCTTTAGGGATTTGGATTGAAGACTGCCAGAAGAAGAACAACGGCAGTGCTACACAATCGCCTGAAGTGGCTCCTTTACAAGGGCTGTAACGCTCTCCTTTGTTGTGCAGTAAAATTAAACTCATTGTTATCGGACAAGTCATCGTGTCATTGTTGGTGAGTAACCATAATTAATTTTCTTCTTACAGTGCTTAGTACATGTACGTACGTTTAGTGTCACTGTACACACATTTACTGTATACTATTTTTCTTGCATTGTACGTATTTATTGCTGGTGGCCTGTCTATCGTAATGGCTGTAACATATGTGATATCGGAGACACTCAATATCTTTAAAATAATATTTAGGTTTTACTGTATATAAACAGTGTGTGTTTATATACATAATTTCAATGAATCTTACCTAATATCTACAATACAAAGGGATTATGCCGTATAACTCTGCGGGGAATATTTATAAAACAGTGTGGGAGAGTTTATAAGGGCTTAAAATATATAAAAATAACCATACAAACATATGGTTTCTACTTCGCGCATTTTCACCTATCGCGGGGGGGTCTGGAACGCAACCCCTGCGATCGAGGAGGGATTACTGTACACCACTTGCATAGCAGTACCGTCCACAGGCACACACGTCACGTCATGCGAGAGATTGTGGCACGATGTCCTCGGAATTTAATGGACGTTTCAGGCAATTCACAACATGGCGAAGACAAACGTTTCCTAACCGTGATGATATCTCGCACTGCCATCTGGTGGAATCTTTCAGATTTCAAGTATGAACAGTACAACGCTTGCGCAGCAGTAGCGTCACGTCACGTAAAGTATAACCCCGGCCTTACTGTCCCACGCACCAGACTCTCCACCCTGGCAGGCAGCTCCTTCAGTGTTATGGCCACTCAACTCTCTTCCTCAGTCTCCCCGAGTTTGCTCCTCCACCTTTAAATCTCAACTCAAAACTTTCCTCTTTGATGAACTCCTCGTCTTTGTGTTCCCATTTTTTTTTCTTTCCCTCCCCATCTATATGTAAAGCGACCCTGGGTTTGTGAAAGGCGCTCTATAAACGCAACTTATCATAATAATAACACCAGCTCTTTAACAGGGTACACGGAGAAACAGATGCATGTCCCACGTACCCATGCTGGGTTTCCTCCCACGCCAGTTGGCGTGACCTGGCGATTAAAGGCGTTCTCACACTCGCAGTCCGCTTGCTTTGTGCCACCATCAGGAGACTATTAGTTACTCGGTTTCAGTCTCCAGTTGGGCTGGCCGAGTTTCGCACAGCAAACTAACAGTAACAGTCAAAATGTGTCACGGGGGTCTCTCACTGGGCAGAAGCGATTTTCTTCTGGGAAATCTCATCTTGAAGAGCGGACGAGAACTACGCTCGTTATTTCAAACGTGGTGGTGCGTTCCTTTACCAAACACAGTCATGAAAGTGACGCTTTACCTCTCATGCTGCCCCGGCAGGCTTCAGCGTGGGCACACACTGATGTCAGTCAGTCATTATCCAACCCGCTATATCCTAACTACAGGGTCACGGGGGTCTGCTGGAGCCAATCCCAGACAACACAGGGTGCAAGGCAGGAAACAAACCCCAGGCAGGGCGCCAGCCCACTGCAGAGCACACACACATACACCAAGCACACAGTAGAGACAATTTAGGATCACCAATGCACCTCACCTGCATGTCTTTGGACTGTGGGAGGAAACCCACGTAGACACGGGGAGAACATGCAAACTCCACGCAGGGAGGACCTGGGAAACGAACCCGGGTCTCCTTACTGCCAGCAGTGCTACCCACTGCGGCACCGTGCCGCCCCACACTGATGTACTTCAATTTAATTTAGACAGCAAACGCAGCCGGTGAATTTAATTTTGCCGCATGGTGTTGAGTGTTTACTCTCCGGTAGCCTACGATTTGAATGTCACCTCTATTTATTTATCCACCACAAATCACATGTCGACTCGCTCTAAACCTGTAAACGCGTGTTAATTAATAAAGGTTCCCTTTGGGTGTTTGATGAACGTTTACAGCGCACTGCAGCACCACAGTTATCGGGTCTCCTAAAGCAGGGGGTCACTAACTCCAGTCCTGGAGGACCAGCGTGGCTGCAGGTTTTCAATCAAACCCTTTTCTGTACGAGTGACCTGCTTTTGATGCCAATTTACTTCTTTTGAATTCATTTTATTGGACTTTCTCTTGAAGACTCGGGGCCCCTCAATTGTTTCTTTTTCCTTAATTAGCAGCCAAACAATAATGAGATACAAAATGAGCCAAAACAGAACCAACAAACTGGTGTCCATCACACAATATCTGAAAATAAAGAATGATGAAGGTCTCAAGAATGTTGGTCTGCTCAGATCCACAAACATTTTAACAGAATTTCATCAATGGCGTCACTAGTACCCTCTACGTATTGTCCCAGTAGTGGTGTTTAACAGCTTTTACAGTTCATTGGCAGGGTGTAAAATGATCAGAGTTGCAGTAACTGTGATGCTCTTTGCATGAAAAAAAATGTGTTCCATTAAAATTTCACTTTTTCTTTGTGAATTGTAATGTTTACTTAAAAAGTGCAGCAAAAAAGTATTTGGTGTCCAGGGGTGCATTAACCCCCATGTATGTGGCAGTTTAAGGGTTAATGAAAACCAACTGAAGTGGCACACTCGCCATATTACGCTCATCAACTGCAGGCCCCCTGCTGCCGATAACCCCCTGCTACTCCTGGCTCATCATCAGTGGAGTCTAAAGCCGAATCTCCTCTCTTCTGTGTGCTCCTCAAGCAGCGGCTCCCCTCTGGCCTTTCCTTTCAGGTCGATAATCCTGCATAATGAACGCCGACCTGCCCAAAACAAGCAAGCGGGAACTGGCATCAAAGCAGAGTTGTTGTTGTTGCTGCTGCCGCCACCCTAATCAACTCTTCAGTTACCCAAAGCAGCCACGTAACCTCTGAACTATGAACTGCAGTCTTAGTAAGTACAGTAGATTTCAACTCGCTGCATCTTTTAGTAACCTGGCCATTTGCTTGTCGTGGGCAGGATTAACATACTGAACTGAATATGATGCCCTTTGGCACGGGCGCCACGGTTCTGCATTCTGCAAACTCAGGCAGAACATGCGGGACAATCTTGAGAGGCTTCCACTCAAGGACAGGACAGCTGGAAGAGTGACGCCTGTTAATGAATACACGTCACTTGGCACTCACTGCACAAGACTGCAAATAATAAAAGAGCAATTAATGCAACTTAGCCTTTGTGATCTTTGTTCCTAAACTGAGCTTCTGAGGCCAAGTCTTTTAAGTGTAAGAAATATGTAAGGCGACGAGAGGGGGCGCAAACCGCATCTTCTCCAATGACTGCCGCCCAAGGAGGACACCAAGCCCCACCCCATCACCCCGAGAAGCCCCTCCCCTTCCACTGCAGATAATATAGTTGACCCCTGAAATTTGCAGGGGTTATGTTCCTAGAGCACCCACAAATTGTTAAAATTGTTTGGAAGTGGTCAAAAAAAATGCCTAAGCGCAACTATTTTTATAGTTTAAACCCCCAAAACACTTTAATTTCATTTCATTTATTACGCTAAAAAAACAAAAAGAATGTAAAGGTAAACCCGTCTACTGTACTGCTGTGTCTCGCAGAATGTAAAATCCTGATGTTACAGCTCTATGTACTGGAAATCATGCAAGGGCTTTTTCTTTGGTGTAAGTAGGGTGAATACAGTAATAATTTCAGAAACTAGGGGACTCCGCCCCCTGCTCGCTTTGCTCACCCATCCCCGTGTTTGGTTTACCCGATACATAATTTAAAGAAATTGTTATTTTCATGGGAATTGTTACATATGCATTATTTTCACTTTTACTTTAAAAACTTTTATTAAAACAATACTTGTCCTTTATTTCCGGCCCCGGGTGTGGTTACATTTGTTTCTCGCAGGACGTATAACGCTGCTCGCGTTGTGAAAGGGGGGGGGGGGGGCGGCCGAACGCATGCCAAGGATATGCCGTCGGATCATCTGCTGTCTTTCTGCTGCTGGCGAGCTGCCTGTTCTGCTTGTCGCATGTCGTTGTTTTAAGAGCTGGGAGCACATGATGCGTGTCTGCTAAAAGCAATCCAACAACTGCTAGGTGAGAAGTCCGTGGACTTGTTTTAAATGATGGCACACTGCCTTGTCTCGCGTGACGTTGTAAAAACAATACTTGTCCTTTCTTTCCAGCCCCGGGCGTGATTAAATCTCTTTCTTGCAGGACATATAATGCTGCTCGCGTTGTGAAGGGGGCCCGTCGATCATTTTAAAGCCTGTACAGCCGCTGTCCTTTTTGCCACTTTGTGTCTCTGCTGCTCGTGTTGTGAATTAGGCTGGCTGAACGCACGCAAGGAGAAGTGGTCAGATCATCTGCTGCGAGCTGCGTGTTTTGCTTGTCATTGTTTTAAGAGCTGGGAGCAAGTTAAAGTGTCTCTCGCGGGACTTCAAATTGTCTTCTGAGAAGATCAAGTCTCGTCTCCCTAGTCTGCCTCTCCAAGATTTTTTTTTTTTTTTATAATAGAGAGAAATACAGGGTGGGCCATTTATATGGATACACCTTAATAAAATGGGAATGGTTGGTGATATTAACTTCCTGTTTGTGGCACATTAGTATATGTGAGGGGGAAAACTTTTCAAGATGGGTGGTGACCATGGTGGCCATTTTGAAGTCGGCCATTTTGGATCCAACTTTTGTTTTTTCAATAGGAAGAGGGTCATGTGACACATCAAACTTATTGGGAATTTCACAAGAAAAACAATGGTGTGCTTGGTTTTAACGTAACTTTATTCTTTCATGAGTTATTTACAAGTTTCTGACCACTTATAAAATGTGCTCAATGTGCTGCCAGTAAAATGTACAGGTACTCACCAATAATGAATGATATTGATTGAAGATGATGTTGATGAATTAGCTGTGCAGTACAATGAAGGTATGTAATGAAGATAATGACTGCACAGCAAGCAGAGGACTTGCAGCTCCTCGGGTGGTGCCTCTTCTTCAGGAGGAGTCGTATCTTCTGGTGGGGTTTTGTGTCGCTTTTTCTTGATAGGTTTGAGGAACATTGTGATGGGAAGTTGCTGTCGTTGTTTCTTCGTGGTGGCGAGGAGGGATTTATATGTCTAAATGGCAGCATCGATGCCATTATTAACTTTGAGAGCCTGAACCATATAGGGATCCCATGCTTCGGTTCATTGCCAGAAGCCTTAGAAGGTGCAGGGTGTTTGGGAGGCCTCTTAGGGCTTTAAGAAGAACAAAATGAAAAACACTCAGGGGAGCTACACGAGGTAAACGGTTATGATGCGGGAATGTTGGGCTGCATCTGCCGGAGCTGCGTCACAGAGCAGCAGCCAATCAGCAGCAAGGAGAAATGAATAGCGCTCTCAGATTGGCTACTTTCACCATCCCAAGCCGCTTTTTCCTCTACGGTTGCTTTCTGTTCTCTCTACAGTACAGTATTGCCACGAAACAAAAAGCGGAGAATATTTGCGGAGTCCACAAACAATTTAGTTAAGTCGTAAGGAAAAATCCACGAATGACTGAGGCCGTGAACTCTGAACCACAACTTCGTTGGGTTGTACTATACTTAAAGGAGCCGCTCCCAGAACATGGTGTTGTTGCAGTGGTACCATGGGAAGAACTCCATTTCCCAGCAGCCCAAGGGGGCTTACCTGCATAGCATAACTGGATTGGAAGCAGGTGCTGATGGGGACAAAAGAGGCCAGCGGGAAAGTTGAAAAGGGTGTTTTGGTGTATCCTGTCCAACGTGTCATCTAAGAAGTCCATTGTGCCCTGTGGATTATTTCCCCATTAGGATGAATGGACTGTCTCTCTCGTGCGTCTTCAAAAGGAGCGAGCGCTCCAGCAAATCTCACCCCTTGCCGTTCAGGACTACCGGTGGGACCGTTTCACTCATTTTCTACAGAAGCTGTTCACGGGACTGTCATCTTCACACCAAACCGTTTCATCCACTTTTTCTGTATTGGACTGTAGAAGAATGTTATCTTGAGAGTTTATTGTTATGTTACAACTGTATCGCCGTAGGGGTTTGTCTGATTGTTGTTGTTTTCTATCGGGCTTTCATTTAATAAACTAGATACTCATTCGTTTGTTTCGTGTCATTGCTTGTGAGTGTGTGTGTGCAGGTTGGGCCAAGGCTGGGTGAGTCCCTGGAATCTCCACCCAAAAAAAAAAAAAAAAAAAAGAAATCGCCATCTTTATCGACGGTGTGAATCTTAGCAGCACCGGACCGCTAAAGCGTCACATTCTGACCTGGCGTTCAGAGAGGACACTGCCACGTTCTGTTGTCCATTGTTAAAGCTAAACAAAGCTATTTTCTTTTTGCATTTTATGGGCCCTGAAGGCCCTCTTTTTCATTTTGACTAAATGGGGTGACCCGGCTGGTACCCCAACTATTTGTATCGGAGTGCACTGGTCTGCTCCCTTTAGCAAAGGACACAAACCTGCCAAAAAGGCCAAAGGCAAAGAATCAGGAAAGTCAAAGAGAATGGGAGCAAAGGGACGAGCCGAGCAGTTCTTACGCAGTGTTCACTTCACATCAGCATTTCAATCCCAATTATCAAAGCCGTTTGTTTCCTTGCAGTTACTAAAAATGAACTCGGTAAATAAAGTCTTCAGTCCCCTTCACTTTCTGCTTGCTTGATTGTGTTGTAGATTTCTTTATTTTTTGTCCATCATGCTACACTCAATAACAGCTGTTACAAACATTGCAATTTGCTTCTTAGACAGTGGATTCAGAGAGTATGAAGATCCCTTCACTTCCTATTCATTTTATTGTGTTGTAGATTTCATTTTAAAAACGGAGAAATGTGTTGTTTTGGGCCATCAGTCTACACTCAAAAAACCCACAATGACAAAAGTGAAAACCTGTTTTCAGAATAAAAAAAAAATGAAATCTTTCACCCCTAAAGGTTCTTAGGACTTTGGACAAGCACCTTTAACAGTCTTCTTGGGAAAGTCTCTACAAGCTTTGCACACCTAGATCTGGGCACTGCATCCCAATCTTCCTGGCAGATCCTCTCAGGTTGAATTGGATTGGATGGAAGGAAGGTGTCTGTAAACAGTCGTCTGTTACGAAACTTGAGAATTCCAAAGCACAAAGATGCAAAATATCGTCAAACACAGCTAGTAACAAGGACAAACATCCATCCATCCATTTTCCAACCCGCTGAATCCGAACACAGGGGTCACTGGAGCCAATCCCAGCCAACACAGGGCACAAGGCAGGAACCAATCCTGGGCAGGGTGCCAACCCACCGCAGGACAAGGACAAACATGGAACCTCTAAAATAAAAGATTTAAGCTGCACAAATTGCTCTGAACAGAACATAAGCTCAGTGGAGCTAAAGAGGAGTTGCCAGCAAAGGCAAGTGAGGCTGAATATGAAATCCAAAGGGTGGTCAAGAACAGAACAAAAAATTTTGATAATTCACAAAAAGCACAGAACTAAATGCAGCAAACACACTCAGCAACTTCCAAGTGCATCTATACTAATAAAAGGCAAAGCCCTCACTGACTCATCATTAATTCTCCAACTTCCCGTGTAGGTAGAAGGCTGAAATTTGGCAGGCTCATTCCTTACAGCTTACTTACAAAAGTTGGGCAGGTTTCATTTTGAAATTCTACATGTAACGGTCATAACTGGAACCTAATTTCGTCCATATACTATAATGGACGTCTGCTCGATGGCCGTGGGAGGCGGAGTTACGCCTCCCATGTAATTTATTGCCTGCCCATATAAGGCCGTCCGTCAGCGGCAATCCAATAGAAACACTGCCACTAAATATTCACGGGTGAAGGACTGTGCTTACGCAGAGGAAGATGAGATGGTCAGGGTGGTGTTTGGCACAAACTCAGCGAAACTGCGAGAGAAAGTTTTAAGTGCCGGGACTTAGCTAACATTAAATACAGCCATGGACATAACACGACATGGCAGCAGCACAGCTGGGAAACTTCGATGCATGTACACCAAGCGGCTCACGTGAACTGACGCAGTGCACAGACAAAAAGCAACAGTTCCAAAGAGTGCTGAACAAAAACTGAATTACACAATTGAAAAGGCAGCAAAAAAACATTAAGCGTCTGATACATACAATCATATTCATAAGTGCAGCTACTGCGGAAACAAAGCACACGGTGGAAA
>JANRMT010062837.1:104715571-104763999 GCA_026402145.1 Polypterus bichir lapradei
GTGCATGCAGTGTGTCAGGTCTCAGATAAAGAAGAAGACGAGCTGTTTATTGATGCAGTAAGAAACGAATCGATGAATGAAACCTGTCATCTTTACAACGATTGACAAACACGGAATGTAACTTGAACACAACACATCCTACAAATACGAACCTGATTGAAAGAAATAATGATAATCAAATCCTTGATGACAGCAACACTCAATAACACTCACAAAACAATTACTGTATATTGACAATCATGTTACGTTATTTTTAAAATGTTCCCTTTTCTTTTTCATTACTTCTTTAACACACTACTTCTCCTAGCGCGGGTATTTTGCTAGTTCAAAATAAACTGCAAGTCGCCTCCGCCTTTACAGAACTGAGGGCGGTCTCTTGTGGTGATGGGCAGGTGGCCCCGCCTCCTGGGGAACCACCCACAACACACAAGGAACATGACACGTGCCGCTGGAATAAAGCAAATAATTAACAAACGTAACATTAACATAACTAAATAACTCAGAAATGAACAAAAAAGGACAGGAAACAAGGAACTGAAATCCGGCCAGAGGAGCACCACCATCTTCAGGTGCCTCCACAGCAGGGGTCGCCAAGTCCGGTCCTGGAGGACCACTGTGGTTGCAGGTTTTCATTCTAACCCTTTTTTTAAATGAGTGCCCCGTTTTGTGCTGTTAATTAACTTCTTGTGAATTCATTTTAATTGACTTCTCTTTTAAGATTTGTTCCCCTGAATTTCTTTATCGTTCCTCTGATTTGCCTCATTTCTTTCCTTAATTGGCACCCAAACAGAAATGAAATGTGAAGTGAGGGAGCCAACAGAAGACCAGCTAAGTCAGGGCCTCAAACTCCAACCAATTTCACTCCAACCAGATGCTTAATGAGGTGTCGATTCTTGCTGTTAATTAAACTCGTCCTTTAATTCTGTGGCTTGTTGCTGCTCTCGTCGTGCATTAGCAGACATTTCCAAAACTGTTGATTTTCTCTTCCTAAGAGCAGCGGTGTTAAAATGTTTTGGGGAAGACATTCCCGAGACCCTCATCTTTCTTTATTTTCAGATATTGTACAATGGACACCAATTGTTTTGGCTCATTTTGTATCTCGTTATTGTTTGGCTGCTAATTGAGGAAAAAGAAACAATTAAGGGGTCTGAGTCTCCACAAGCAAGTAATTAAAATGAATTCAAAAGAAGTTAATTAGCAGCAATAACATGTCGCTCATTACGAAAAGGGTTAGAATGAAAACCTGCAGCCATGGTGGTCCTCCAGGACTGGAGCTGGCGACTCCTGCTCCACAGGGTTTAAGTCTGGGCCACTCAGGGACATTCAGGGACTTGTCGTGCAGCCACTCAGGCATCGTCATGGCTGTATGCTTGGTGACCCTGTCCATGTGCTCTGGAGCAGGTGTTCCTCAAGAACATCTCCGTATCTGACTGCACTCATCTGTCCGTCAGTTCTCCTGTCCCTGCATCCCCATGACACAATGCCACCATTACCATGTTTCACTACTAGGATACCCTAATGATTAATTAAAATACAGAAGTGCCACAGTCACAAACTTCTAGTAAACGCCCAATGACTTTTACAGAGTTTTTTTTTTATTTGTATTTTAATGTCATTCTAGAACTGTCCCCAGGGTGGCCGCCATACTCGCCGGTTTGCATTCCAAAACGTAATGTTCAGCTGCAAATCCCCATCTTTTGCACACATTTCAAAGTGATTAGCTGCTGCTGTTGCAACTTTTAGCACATGTGCTTTCTTTTTATTAAGTTCTCCTGTGCCAGTGTTTTCAAGCACTAACTGGTCAAACAGGGGCTCAGATGCCAAAATCGGTCCACTGGGACCCTCTTTTGGCCCACAAGTCACCTTCTAAATATGACTCAAGCATTTCCTCCTCAGTACTGCAAGGTCACCCAGGGGTGAAAATGTACAGTCAGCTTCTCTGAAATATTTGTAAAGTGAGTCACATGACACAGGACAAAAATATGAATGTAGAAAACAAAGGGGGTGGGTGGGGGGACCAAAAAAAAAAAACACACCAGTCTAAAGAAACCTGGTAGTGTGCATGTGTCTCATATATATAGCTATACACACACACACACACACACACACACACACACACACACACACAAGGACGCCATACGGTTCCAACCAGAATGTGATCAGTCAATTTTGTTGTGAAGTGAGTTGAGGTGGAAGGGGAGTAGGTGGCCCCCCGTGTCTGACGTCATTTTCACCGCACTGATTCTGCCAACCGTGTCTGTGTGTGCAGTTTACGGTTCTAAACCTAGAGAGCTGTGCCAGCAGCGATGTGCCTCTGTCTCACTATGAGGACGTGGTGATTACACGCCTGACCTGACGTAACCGGACCTCAAGTAACCCAACATTCTTATTAACATGTGATGTGTGTATTATATTAATTGTTAAAATACCCCAAAAACAATAAATTAACACTGTCATATGAGCACTCACTACAGCGTTCGGCTGGTATTCAAGTTCAGTTATTGCATCTCAGTTGTTAAAGCGTGACGCTATTAGTTGGGATGTTGCTAATTAACAGAGTTCTGACTTTAACAGTTGAAAAAGGAATATTTATTGTCCACATTTGTAAAGACAATGGGAAAGTATCCAACAAGTAAAACATTCACAGGCTATCAGGTGAGGCACAAAAGGAGGAACTCAAATGAACTAAAAGCAAGCTGGCCAAACGTCCCGCAGGTCGGCCCCGGTTTGGGTGTTCCAACTGCTCTTTACTTGTCCCTCGTGCCGTTTTAGATGCAGCTAATTTCTCAAAGCAGTAATACCGCGGTGTTGTACCGTGTTAGTCATTATGGATGAAGCGAGAAGTCAAGCAAAATGACTAGAAAGATTACAATATGCAAGCAAGAAGGGGCCCGAGTTGCCTCAAAGCGGTAACGTATGCGTATGTTGCACCCTGCAGTGCCTGGTTATGTTAAGAACAGTAAAGAAGCTGATGAATGAAGAGAACGAGAGAGAGAGAGAGAGAGAGGAGGATGGATGATGTGGAGACAGTGAATCAGGAAGTGCAATGGATTAGCAAGGAGGAAGTAAGGACATGCCCTGCCCGAGATTTCTTTCCTGCCTTGCACCCTGTGTTGGCTGGGATTGGCTCCAGCAGACCCTCATGACCCAGTAGTTAGGATATAGCGGGTTGGATAATGGATGGAAGTAAGGACAGCTATGAAGAGGGTGAAGAATGGCAAAGCTGTTGGTCCAGATGAAATCCCTTTGGAAGCATGGAGGTGTTTAGGAGAGATGGCAGTGGAGTTTTTAACAAGAATGTTTAATGGAATATTGGAAAGTGAAAGGATGCCTGAGGAGTGGAGAAGAAGTGGCCTGGTGGGCCGATATTTAAGAATAAGGAGGATGTGCAGGACTGTGGGAACTACAGGGGATAAAACTGATGAGTCATCAGTCAACATGAAGTTATCGGAAAGAGTAGTGGAAGCTCAGATAAGAGGTGAGGTGATGATTAGTGAGCAGCAGGATGGTTTCATGCAAGGAAAAAGCACCACAAATGCTCTGAGGATGTTGATGGAGAAGTACAGAGAAGGCCAGAAGGTGTTGCATTGCGTCTTTGTGGACCTGGAGAAGGCATATGACAGGGTGACAAGAGAGGAGCTGTGGTATTGTATGAGGAAATCGGGAGTGGTAGAGAAGTACGTAAGAGTTGTACAGGATATGCATGAGGCTAGTGTGTCAGGAGTGACGGAGGTGGGATTACATCAGGGATCGGCTCTGAGCCCTTATTTGCAATGGTGATGGACAGGTTGACAGACGAGATTAGACAGGTTTGCTGATGACATTATGATCTGTAGTGATAGTAGGGAGCAGGTTGAGGAGACCCTGGAGAGGTGGAGATCTGCTCTAGAGAGGAGAGGAATGAAGGTCAGTAGGACCACCAAGACAGAATACATGTGTGTGAATGGTGAGGGTGCAGAGAGTGGAGTTGACGAAGGTGGAGCAGTTTAAATACTTGGGATCAACAGTACAGAGTAACTGGGATTGTGGAAGAGAAGTGAAAAAGAGAGTGGAGGCAAGGTGGAGTGGCTGGAAAAGAGTGTCAGGAGTGACGAGTACCAGCAAGAGTGAAAGGGAAGGTCTACAGGACCACAGGTAGTGAGACCAACTGTGTTATATGGGCTGGAGATGGTGGCACAGGAGACACAGCTGGAGGTGGCAGAGTTAAAAATGCTAAGATTTGCATTGGGTGGGACGAGGATGGACAGGATTAGAAATGAGGGCATTAGAGGGTCACCTCAGGTTGGACGGTTTGGAGACAAAGTCAGAGAGGCGAGATTGCGTTGGTTTGGACGGGTGCAGAGGAGAGATGAGGGGTATATTGGGAGAAGGATGTTAAGGATAGAGCTGTCAGAGAAGAGAAGAGGAAGGCCTAAGAGAAGCTTTATGGATGTGGTGAGAGAGGACATGCAGGTGACGGGTGTGACAGAGCAAGATGACGAGCACAAGAAGATATGGAAGAAGATGATCTGCTGCGAAGCAGTAGCAGAAGCAGTAAAGTGTGAAGTTTAATGACTTCAGTTCTGCTCAAAGCAGACCTTGTCTGACCCTGTAATTATGAAGAGTCTCTGATGCACCCCGACGAGCCCAAGTGATGCCACTGCTCCACAGTGCACTGACCTGCCAAGACTCCGAAGTTGCCCTGTGCCCTCCGACACCAGGATGTCGGCAGCAGGTTCTGAAGCTCCCACACAGATCAGACTTATTGTCCCAGCTGGGGCTGCCCAGTATCAGTACAGTACCAGAAGTGTCACTCATAACACTAGTGGGTGCCCCCTTACCCTCAGATCCAGGGCTGTGAAGTCGGCACAGAAATCCACCGGCTCTGACTTCAAGTTTATGGTACCACCGAGTCCAACTCCGTCTCCAACTTCGACTAATGCACTTCCTGTGTTAATTGAAAGCACACAACGCACAAGGCATTGCATCACGGCCATCGTGAATCATCAGGCTTGGGTTTAAAGGCAGTAGCCATACCACTGGGGCTTTTTGATATTCTTTATCAAATAATAATAATGAAAATTAAAGAGCCTAGATTTATTAACCAACAGTCTAGATAAAAAAATAGTTTAACTGAATTAGTATTAATGTATGACGGGTAAATTTTGCACACACATTAGGAAGTTTTTCTTCAAACAGAGAAGAGTAGACACGTGGAATAAGTGAGCAAGTAGGGTGGAAGAGAGGAGGACTTTAGGGATTTTCACAACTTGACGTGAGGAATGAAGTGGACAGGCCTGGTGGGCTTTGATGGCCTGACTGGCCCGCTCTCGTCCAGACTGTTCTGATGTCCTAATGCCATTCCATTGATGAAGCATACTGGTAGTTTCTTTTATTGGAAGTGACTTACAGACTAGAGAGGGTCAAAGGAAATGTAATTGTAAATTTCAATAATTCATTGCAATTTACATTTAGTCAAGAGATGGTAACCCAGTAATTTCTTCCGACTCCAAAGCTTTGCTCAGATTTGCTCCTAGCAGCTTATTTAAGTGCAGTCCACTTGTGTCTACTAGTTCTTATTTATTTAGTACTGTATATTCACTTACCTCTTATTTATTTGTCGTTTTCTTGATGTATTTACATATACTATAGTATAGTTAATGGCCTCTTGTCCTGCATTTATGTCTACAGTATGTTTGTTGCACTGCAGTCCTGACATTTCGTGCCACTGTATGCTGCAATGTGGTGTATGGATGGTATGACAATAAGGCCACCAGACCTGGCTTGCTCGCTGTCGTTAGGACGGGTCACATTAGCCACACTAGAATGGTGACCGTGTGACTGTGGCAGGCCCCCACCCCATGGTGGCTCATTTCATATTTTTGTGTATGTCAGCCCCAGCATCACTACAACAGCTATAACCCCCACACCCCCATCATCTTAATTAGCTGAGGTATGAGAGCACCAAAGCTTTTACACAAGAGCTACAATAGAAGAGCAAGGATGGTGAAAAGGGAACAGCACTTCTACCACAGCCAAGTTGATTTACTGGTCTTTTATGGCTGGCTGAGTGTAGACGCCTGATTAAAACACATTCCAACAAGTTTGCCTGTCACAAAATACGTTAACTTCCAACCCTATATAAGGGAACGATAAGATAACCCTATAAGATAATGTCAATGGAAACTAGTCAGGTCAGGTCAGGTCGGGGAGCCTGCACTGGTACAGCGCATCACCGCACCCACCACATGACAAAACAGGTCGGGATCCCAGTTGGCAAGCCCACCAAGCAGACGCTCAGTCCAATCCCACCTATCTGCCACAGCCAGGTGTTACGTGGGCGACCCCTTGGCCTGGTCCAGCCACTCGGGTCCTCAACAATGAGCTGGATAAGCCTCGGGTAATCATACCACATGGCTGTAGGGCCCTTAACAAACGCTACCTCACAATGCAGGTCATGTGCCTCATTCAGGACTGTGTGAGCAACACAAAGTCAAACCAGTGGCACCCAAGGTCCTTCTGAAGAGACACAGGAGTCCAGTCTTCACCTCAGGTCACTGGATAGCATCCACGTGTCACAAACAAAAAGCACCAGGACTGTAAAGACTTGGACCTTCGTCCTTTTGCAGAGATATCAGGCGCACCACACACCCCTTTCCAGCGACCTCATGAGCCCACATGCTCTCCCAAATCGGTTTACTGACCTTATAGGAAGACATGAATGTCACCGCTGAGGTAAGTAAACCTCTCAATGAGGTCGGCACTCTCTCCGCTGATGGACGTGCCCAAAAGGTCTTTAAAGATATTTAATGATGGACACCACAGACGAGCAAAACCAGAACACACACACACACACACACACACACGACTGAAGAATCTCCAAGTGAGAGCTGCCAGTGGTTTCTTGTACTTTTTGGTTATTTATGGAGTATTCTTCTAAATAAAAACACCACCAAAGCGTCAAGTAGTAATAATTTATCAGGACGCACTCTTTAGGGGAAGCATCTACAAACACAAGAATATGCCACGCCGCCCTCCACCCTTCCCTACTGTATCAACACTTCACTCATCCTGGCGAGACACTTGGGGCACTTCTGGTCCACATTGTTTCAAAACGGCTTTGTTCTTTAACAACGAGCAGACAGAAGTACAAATTACAATGCAGATTACAGGGTGTGTCCGCTCAGCTACTTACAGTAAGAACATGGAGTCATCGTGTGACCAAGATGATCAACAGAGACACACAGGATTTAATCGACCACTTATTTTCTAACCCACAAAATGGAAATTCCAGTCGGGACCAGCGCCTATCCCTGCAGCACTGAGTCAGCTCCACTTTAGGGTGCAGCAATGCAAATATACAGCAGCTGGAGAAAAACACAGAGGTACAGAAAAGACGTGCAAAGAGCACAGGACCTGCGATCAACCAAAACCGTAAACCCAGACATCTAGATTGGATGGCCACAGTCGCTGTGGGCACACAGTGCTTCCCCCAAAGATACAGTACAAGAAAAATAATAAATCAAAAACGTAAGATATGCACAGCGCACACGGTATGGCATTTCTGAATTAACAGGCTAAATGCTGCAACAGGAAAACAGCGCATTTAATTAAGCAAGGGTTTTCATTAAAGGCAGGAATTGGCTGAGGATTAAGGATTTAACTGGAACGAAACCCAGTAGGTGTGTGATGCTCCCTCAGGCCCAGAAATGAAAAAAAAAAAAAAAACAAACACTTGTGTAAATTGTGAAAATGTTTCTGCTAAATAAAATTTAGAGCCAAAGGCATATTTTTTTCTCCTCCTTGTCATTTCTTGACAACTTCATATTGTGAGTGCACAAAGAGACGCATATCATACCTGTACACATGTCAGGGTGTATACTGGAAGGTAAGCAATCCAAGGAGGAAGAAAATAAAACTCGTGTATACTTTACGCCCTCTGCCACCCTAACCTGTCATCTATGGGAGGGGAGCGAAAGCTTAACATTCGTCAACAAGGGTCTCTCTGGGGTCCGCTGCACTTTTTGATATCCGTGCGTCCATGAGGTCAGATTATCTCAAGGCATAACGTGATGACACACAGCTGACTTTATCAACAGCGCCTGATGACCCCGACTCTCTTGGTTCACTGACCCAATGTCTTACTTGTCATTTTCTCAAACTAAATAAATAAGGAGAAATTGGAAATCCTACTGATTGGCCAAAATGGATATAATGAGGGTATTAGAAATCAACTCGATCCATTAGGATTAAAAGTCAAGACAGAGGTAAAGAATTTAGGGGTAACTATTGACTCTGACCTGAATTTTAAAATCACATATTAATCAGATCACCAGGACAGCATTTTTTCACTTAAGAAATATAGCAAAAGTTAGACCTCTTATAAAATTGCAAGGTGCTGAGAAATGAGTTCACACTATTGTTTTCAGTCAGCTGGTGTAATACTACATTTTTCTTTATGTCACTATATCTGGACAATACTGTTATGAGTTTTATTCACATGTGCATGTTAACTGTGGCACACAGGGGCTCAGCAGTTAGAATTGCTAGCCAAGCATTGGATTAGATAGCCAAAGACAACTGGAGGCTTGTATAGTCAGCTTAAACACAGGTTAGGGTATTTCTGTCCTCTATCAGCACAAATCTTCTTTCCTTATTGGGAGAATGAGAACCGGCATGTAAGCACTATGATATTTCTGTATTTTGTGGAGGAGGAATTCAGCCCTTGTTTGGAGACAGAGAAGACCAGCAAATGAAGCAAGACATTATAAAAGCTTGGACAACAGCCAGACCCTCAGAGGCGGAATCGACAAATCTCGAAGAAAAACTTCCCAGCGTGGTGACGAGAAAATGGCTGACTGTGTTGATCCAGAATCCCACCTGGATTTTAGTCTGTACCATGCGCCTCTCCGTCTAAAACCGCGTTAATCGTCAGTAAATGTAAGCTAAAAGATATTGTTTCTCATGTGATTCTTGTACCGCCGTAATCACGATGGGAGGGGTATCGACGTTTCTGGTATATTATGATATTGTTTAATTATTTAATATGCCACAATTTTAAAAGAACACATTTCCAAGAGAGCTAATGCCTCTTCAACCTGAAATAGGAAAAGAAAATCCGAGCACATCATCCCAGTCCTAGCGTCACTACACTGGTTACCTGTGCCATTTAGAATTGACTTTAAAATCCTGCTGAAGGTGTACAAAGCCTTCAATAATCTGCTTTATCATACATCTTGGAATGTCTCCCACCTTAAACTCCAAATCGTAACCTTAGATCTTCAAATGAGGGTCTGCTTAGAATTCCAACAGTGAAACTTAAAAGAAGTGGTGAGGCGGGCGGCCTTCTGCTGTTATGCAACTAAAATCTGGAATACGAGTTTACTGATAGAAATTCCCCAGGCTACAGTGACGCACTTGTAAAAAAAAAAAAAAAAAAAAAAAACTGCTTAAAACCCGTCATTGTAACAGGGCTTCCTCATAGCTTCATTTTAGTGAAACCCCGATATTCTGTACATGCATTGAATTATTTTTTTTTGCAGCTCCACAATCCGTACTCACCCCTACTTTCTCTGCTGTTCTTTTCCTGGTTTTCTGTGCTGGCGATTAGCGCCACCACCACCTGATCAGGGTGCCATGCAGTCCCTCCACTGATGGATTGAAGGGCAGAGGTCCACATGACCATCATCCTCTAATTCTTCCTTGTGAAGCCTGAAGACCATGAGGACTGATTGAGATCACTGATGTCGGGTAGAATGCCTAGTGGGGGGCCAGGTGGTCTCGTGGCCTGAGACCCCTACAAATTTTGTGTTTTTTTTTTTTTTCTGTCCTCCCTGGCCATCAGAACTTACTTTATTCTTTGTTAATTAGTATTGCCTAATTTTATTTTTATATATTTTTTAATATTTTTTACATATATCATTTATATGAAAACGTACTATATAAAATCAATGTTGTCATCATCAAAAATTTGACGGACCTCAACGTTGTAGGGTCCCCCGATACCAAAAACATCGATACCTCGATGATGACTGTGTGTCTGTCTGTGTGTCACCGTTACTTGAGGACGGTCCAGAGCTAAAACGGCTGGATGGAAAAATATGTCAAACTTGAAACTTAAGCCTGTTATGAGATGATGAGGTGCTGATTAGTTTTTAAGCCGAGTCGTGCAACAGAAGGAGGCACGCAAGAGGAACCCTCAAATTAATTTTTGATAACATCTTGAGAATTATGGCGGTAATTCATTCTGAATTCTTTTTATCAATTGCTATCGTAACAACCTCCTTTATGATTAGAAAGATCAGCATCAGAGCGGTGAATAATTACCGAACGGGTAGTTAGGACGCAAAGCCTACTGATGCTCACGTCCAAATTTATTTTTTGTATTCAGAAGAGTACTTGATAATGAGGAGCAGCAACTCCCAAAGGCACCTTACAGAGACAAGCGGCCTGTAAACAGGGCTGTGGAGTCGGAGTTGAGGAGTCAGAGACAATTTTGGGAACCTGGAGTCAGGGTGGGAGTCGGCCACAAAACCATTCCTGCAGCAATGAAGTTCCCCCAAGAGCACAGTGGCCTCCGAAACACTTAAATGGAAGCCGTCTCAAACAACCACGACTCTTCCTACAGCTGCCAGCACGGCCAAACTGAGCAATCAGGGCACAGGTGCCTTGAAAAACGAGGTGACCAAGAACCTGATGGTCACTCTGGCCGACTTCCAGAGAACTTGGGTGGATATGGGAGAAACAGGCTGAAGGACTACCATCACTCTACTAATGTGGGTGTCATGGCACAGTGGCCAAGTGACACATGAAAGCCTGCTTGGGGACTGCAAAAAAAGGCGGCACTGGACATGGGGTCTGATCAAGCCAAGATTGAACTTTTTGTCCTCAGTTCTAATCATCATATCTGGAAGAAACCAAGCAGCATTCATTACCTCTGCCATAGCAAAAGGAGAAGGAGAAGAGGTGGCATGATGGAAGGGTTTTATATCATGAAAAGAATTAGTCCAGTGGATCAACACTCTGACTTTAAAAATGAGTTCAACAAGAAAACGGGGACACCGATGGGAACAGAAATTTTTCTTCACACAGTGAACAGCAGACATGTGGAATAAGTGACCAAGTAAGGTGGTGGCCAGGCGGACTTTAGGGACCTTCGCAACTTGACGTGAGGAATGAAGTGGACAGGACTGGTGGGCTTTGTTGGCCTGAATGGCTTGCTCTCATCCAGATTGTTCTAATGTCCTAATGCCATTCAATGATGAAGCATACTGGTGGTCTGGTTCAGTGGCAGCGACTTGGAGACTAGAGAGGGTCAAAGGAAATGGAATGTAATTGGAAATTTCAATAATTTATTGCAATTTACATTTAGTCAGAAATGGTAACCCAGTAACTTCTTCCAACTCCAAAGCTTTGCTCAGATTTGTCAAAGGAAAGCAGAACAGTGTAAAGTACAACAATGTCCGCAGTGAAAACCTGTACAGAGTGCACTGGACCTCCGACTGGGCCAACAGGGCAAACCTGTGGTTTAGGGACAAGAACTCTGGGAATGTCCTCGAGTGGCCCGGACTTGAACCCAATCAAACATCTCTGGAGAGACCCGACAACAGCTGTCCAGCGATGGTCTCCATCACACCTGACAAGAGACTGAAAGGATCTGCAGAGGAGAACGGTGGAAAATCCCCCAACCCAGGTGTGTCAAGCTTGTCGTGCTGAACTCGAGAAGACTCCAGGATGGAATGGCAGCCAGAGGGGCTTTAATGAAGTAACAAGTCTGAATACTTGTGTCAATGTAATATTTCATTTTTGTTTTAATAAACCTGCAAAAATTCAATTCTGGGGTATTAAGTGTTACTTGATGAGGGGAAAGAATGAATGGCAATGATTTTATCACAAGGATGCAACACAAAATGTGTAAAAAAAAATAAAATAAATAAATAAATAAAAGGGTGTGAATTATTTCTGAAGGCTCAGAGTAAGTGGAATTAAAAGCACTTCCTGTACAAGGAGATACAATGACGGAGGTCAGCACTGCCACCCCCTCGCACTTTGTGGGATTCTCAGCAGAGATTTGAAATTCTCTCTGTGGGTTTTAATGGGAAGTCCGCCGTCATCACACAACCCAGAAATGTGCACATCAGAGGAGGTCTTTCTAAAATGGCTCACATTAGGAGACACGCGGTTAAGTGTGCAGTTGAAATCACAAATTAGCACACCCTCAGGCTTTCAAACTCGCTTCATGAGCCCTCGACAGATCTGATACTAACAAACTACACATTTGGCACATCATTCAAGAGGTCTTCTTTCTTCCCCCATCAATGTCCACTGGCAGAGTATTTCACTTGTTATCACAATTCCAGTGAGTCAGACCCTTTAACTGCGCCTTCCAAACAGCTCAGAAAATTCCAGAAAATGATGTCAAGCCTTGAAGCAATTAGAGAGTTAGCTTCCGATAGCCAGTCGGCCTAACTGAAGTCAACAAGCGGATGGACATTAAAGGCGACCATCAAACTCACTGCCTCTTTGCTTAACCTACTGGAAAAACATCAGAAGAAATCAGCCAAGACCTCAGGGGGAAAAAAAAAAAAATTGTGGACCCCCACAAATCTGAGGGTCATCCTAGAGAACAATTTCCAAACATGTGAAGGGAAGCCAAAGAACAAATCCCAACCAACTATCAAGCACAAGGGTGGGGGCATCACGTTGTGGGGGCTGCAGGAGGGACGGGTGCACTTCACAAAACGAGGAAGGACAACGATGGGGACATCCGGCAGCAACACCTCAAGAGCTCAGCGGGTCCTCCAAATGGACAGCGAGCCCAAGCAGTCCTCCCAAGTTGTGACAAAACGGCGCAAGGACAACAAGGTTGAGGTATTGGAGGGGCCATTATAGAAAAATGTATTCTTGAAACTGGTCACCTCTACGTATTAGAAAAGTATTATAAGCACATGAAAAAAGTCAATACTATAATTCAGGCCTACATGTTTTTTATTATTCTGTGTGAGCTAGAACCCAGCAATCTCCTCTGCTTCCTCTTTCGGCTGCTCCCGTTAGGGGTCATCACAGCAGATCATCTTCTTCCATATCTTCCTGTCCTCGTCATCTTGGTCTGTCACACCCGTCACCTGCATGTCCTCTCTCACCACATCCATAAACCTCCTCTTAGGCCTTCCTCTTCTCCTCTTACCTGTCAGCTCTATCCTTAGCACCCTTCTCCCAATATACCCAGCATCTCTCCTCTGCACATGTCCAAACCAACGCGATCTCGCCTCTCTGACTTTAAACTGACCCTCTAATGTCCTCATTTCTAATCCTGCCCATCCTCGTCACCCCCAATGCAAATCTTAGCATCTTTAACTCTGCCACGTCCAGCTCCATCTCCTGTGCCACCGTCTCCAGCCCATATAACATAGCTGGTCTCACTACCATCCTGTAGACCTTCCCTTTCACTCTTGCTGATACCCGTCTGTCACAAATCACTCCTCACACTCTTCTCAACCCTGCCTGCACTTTCTTCTTCACTTCTCTTCTACAATCCCCATTACTCTCTACTGTTGATCCCAAGTATTTAAAGTCCTCCAGCTTCACCAACTGTACTCCCCTCATCGTCATCATTCTACTGACCTCCCTCTCATTTTCACACATGTATTCTTGTCGTGGTGGTCCTACCAACCTTCATTCCTCTCCTCTCAGATCTCCACCTCTCCAGGGTCTCCTCAACCTGCTCCCTCTATTGTCACTACAGATCACAGTGTCATCAGTAAACATCACAGTCCACGGGGACTCCTGTCTAATCTCGTCTGTCAACCTGTCCATCACCACTGCAAATAAGAAAGGGCTCAGAGCCAAAGCCAAATCCAACGTCTGTCTGTCCGCTTTTCACAAGTGAACCACTTCATGGATTTAGATCGAAATGTTCAAGCAAATTCTAGAAAAAACCTGGTTGATTCTGCAATTTCTCTCATCTCGCTAAGAATCACAGTTCACTTGCAGGAGCGATTTATTTGCGCTAATCCAAGCCAGAGGCTGTGGGCAGAGGGGTACGGGAAACGTGACGTCAAGAGTGGGGAGACGGGCAGGTCCCTCTTCGCGGTCCTGTTTCACTTCTACGCAGGCGAAGTCGTGGAGGATGGCTAGTAGTTTATAAGCCAAAAGTTAAGACAAGCAGGAGAAGTGGAGGACGACGGGCCCCTCGGTTAGAGAGGGAATGTGAACTCTTTGGCTGTGGATAATGGTAGCAAACGCTGAGCTAGTGGGGAGTACAGTTAGGCCTTGTCAGACAGACATGAAGGACAGAGAGGGGGTTGACACTCCCTCGGCTGAGAAATAATGGTGGAATTAATTAGGGGCAGAACTAGAGCAGGAGTCAGATGAGGGCGAATAATGACTTGTGTGATAAGAACTGGAATAAATGTAAGAGCTTCCCCTGGCTGCTCACTCATGGCGTCTGTATGTGCACCGTACAAGACATCTTGATTCTGCTGTCTGTCCCGAGTCTCTGAGTGCCTTCATTGGGGCTGAGGGGGCCAGTGTCAGCCGCTTCTACCCCATAGCAAAATCCTGACCTCAATCCGATTGAACTGAAAAAGAGAGTGCGAGCAACAAGGCCTACGTGGCCCATCCTAGTTACACCAGTTCTGGGCCACAATTCCAGCCAGTTATCTATCGTAAGAAGCTTGTGGAAGGCGACCAGAAACGTTTGGCTCAAGTGAAACAATTTAAAGGCAATGCAACCAAATGATTAACAAAGTGTATGGAAACCCAAAAGTGCGTGTGACCCTCTGGAATTGTGACAATAAAAAGTAAACATGTGGACACTGGTGACTTGTGTTCTGCACACAGTAGACGTCTTACACGATGGGCCAAATGTTAGTATACAATCTGTGGAGGGATTAGAAAGAGGTGTATGTCCGACTTCAACTGGGTGTACTGGCCTGGCCTTTTTCTTTCATGCACCTCATGAGGCGAAGACAGAAACTCAGCAGGGAAAGCGGTGGCTTCAGAAGAGGTGTCCACTTCAGGAAAGCAGCAGGTGTCAAAAAGCTCAAAAACAAACAGGCGTAAGAGAACCTGCACAGGCACACACACATTCAGTATGCACTTGTAGCGGGGCTGCATAATAACAAGCGTTTCTTTTTGTCTGTGCTGAATGCGTTTGGTTTTCATCGTCCCGTTTACTGTCCGTTATATATGTGCGTCAGTAAATGTTGTCCCTGCATGTGCAGAGGGGGAAGGATGATGGAGAGAGACCACAGCCCCGAGATGGAGATCACCTGTTGGATCCACCAGTTACATCCGGGACATTTTGCATTTAAAACAAGAGGAGTGAAAGGCAGGAGGGAGACGAAGGAGAAAGAGAGAGGAGAGAAATCGAGAGGAGAAAGGAGACAATTTACCCATTGATTTACAAACTCATCACTGCCGTTTATTGCTTTATTCCACTGCTTGCTTTTTCAGCATCCGATTCATCATCACGACAGCCAGAGCCGAGAAACACCGGGGTTCAGAACCATACCAGCCATTGCCAGGACTTTTCACGGTGAGGTTGTGTTGGTTGCAGGAAGGAGTACAAGAACACTACAGCCAGTATCAATACCGCCGGACTTTATTAACATCGGACTCATTTTTCAGCACATTTCAATTGCTCTGTTTAACTAATCTGTGTTTGTGTTCCGTGTTTCTATTAATTGTTTAGGGGCATTGGAGGGTTCTTTGTAAATATTGGTATATTTGTGTTTTATACAGTAATTAGTCACTGGTGTCATTGGGATAGTGGGGTTTTGTGTGCACATATCTACGTTATTGACTATTTGTTTGTCTTTTCCATTTACAATACATTTGTGTTTGATTTTACATTTCTGTTTACTGCTTTCTGGTTATTTCGTCGTGTTGGGAAACATAACACAATCTGTAAGGAGTGCAGATTGTTATTAGAGCAAGAAACCTCAGGTGATCCAAGGAAGAGTCTTGGTAGTGTAGTGGCCAGTTACACACTTATAATATTAATGTTACAAGAAAAGCCGGGTGGCATGGTGGCGCAGTGGTAGCGCTGCTACCTCGCAGTAAGGAGACCCGGGTTCGCTTCCCAGGTCCTCCCTGCGTGGAGTTTGCATGTTCTCCCCGTTTCTGTGTGGGTTTCCTCCCACAGTCCAAAGACATGCAGGTCAGGTGCAGGGGCGGTCCTAAATTGGCCCTAGTGTGTTCTTGGTGTGTGTGGGTGTGCCCTGCGGTAGGCTGGCGCCCTGCCCAGGGTTCGTTTCCTGCCTTGCACCCCGTGTTGGTTGGGCTTGGCTCCAGCAGACCCCCCGTGACACTGTAGTTAGGATATAGCGGGATGGATAATGGCTGGATGGATCAATATTATATATATATTAATATATGAGAGAGAGAGAGAGAGAGAGAGAGAGAGAGAGGTATATTCAGAAGGAAGTTATAAATTCACTACACGAATACACCATGCTAGGTTTACAGCAAGAAGCTGCACTTAATAAAAGACTTGGCAAGTCCTACAACAGGGATAACAGAGTCAGCTCCTGGAGGTCTGTATTTACATTTTAGCCATTTTCTTCATTGGTAACCAGTGACTGCTGCTGACACAATGCATTTATTTTTTCTTAATTTTAATTGGCTTGCTTATTAAGATTCACTACCTTCAGTTGGTTCATTTTTCCTTAACTTTTTGAGGGCTGACCCCCGTGACCCTGTTTTAGGATATAGCAGGTTGAAGACTGACTGACTAAATGACTGGAAGAGCCAAAAAAAAAAAAAAAAAAAAAAAGTGGTTAGTAGGTCGGTAAAGGGTGTGGAGTCAATGACATGCGTTTGAGTGCTTAGTCATCATCTGTGTGAAGTGTGCACGCGTGACATTTGCTATTGTGAGATTTCGGTTTGCATCACTATATGGAGAAAACAATAACTGGATACCACCACCTACGGAAGTGAGACAGTCAAAGCCAAAGTAAACGTTATTGTCATCTCAGCCACACACAAGGACACAGAGAGACAGAATGAGGACAGTCACGGTGTACAGAGAGCACAAATGAGACAGGACGGTGACCATGCACAACCACAGCTACGCAGAAAGCCACAGATTTCTGGGCCTGATCAATACATAAATACACAATGGAAGGATGGATGGCTGGACAGTCTACTGCAGCCAAGTCCATTTTATCAGAGAAAGAATGCAAGGCCTCTGCTCCTTCATGATGTTATGTCAGATTCCACAAAAAAAAAAAAAAAAAAAGATTCACTTCACAAATCATTTCAAACTTCCTCATTCAAAAGTAGGACACTAAAAGTTAAAATGACAAACTCACAGATGAGACTGGCCACCTCACCACAACTTTAAGGCAGGCATGACTCATGTATTTTTACTTATCAACTAATTAAATGATAGGAAAAGAGGCAGTGCTATAATAATGAAAGCCTCTTTACCATAAAAGAGGGGATTGCCCACACTTTGTTATGTGAAATCATTAAATAAAAAAAACAAAAAAGAGGTGTGGCTCTGTAGGACACACTGAAAGCCTGCTAAAGTAAAACGTCAGACTTTATATCTTCAAAAATGCAAAGTGTATAAACGTTCAGTCAGCTTAACGTAGTTAAAGACGGCTCTCAGTTTCAAAATGTTCTTTAGTAGTGGGGGTTATACAGTGTTGGCCATTATGGAGAAGTCAAGCAAAATGACCCCTATCATTGGCTAACTGGCCAGATTACAACATAAAGCTGTTACATCTTACCTGAAGAAGCCCCCCCCCCCCGCCACCTCGAAAGTGTATAAAATAAAAATAAATGCTCCTCATTTTTTCAACTGTCATATCTGTAAAGCCCTTGCCAGTGACAGTGTTCCTGAAGACCACCAGCACTTTGTGTACCCACCGTCGACATGGCAGTGCTGCACGGTTAACACCTGATGAACTCGATCTTCTTTCAGTGTGCAAAGATGGCAAACAGCGAGGAGGCCCACAGTGGCAGCTTACGTTACACTGGTGTCGGCCTGGAAAGCATTCAGCAGAAAGTGTAATCGTAGTGCATGAGCGTTTGGCAGACGTCCTGTTCTGCACACACACCCACACACACACGCGTGCGCCTATTCTTGGTTCTTCATTCTCAGCCCTTTTAAAATAATCTTCTCAAAGGCAGAAAGAGCCAAAGTCTTCTACACTGTATGATAACACAACATATTTTTTTATTATAATTACACACGCACACATTTTTTATATATATAAAATATCAGAACTGAAAGAGGGCACTGAGGTGGAAGTTTGCTGACTTGCAGACCAACCACAAGCGTTACCTGGTAACGCTTGTATATATGTACATACACTCACTTAAAGGATTATTAGGAACACCATACTAATACGGTGTTTGACCCCCTTTCGCCTTCAGAACTGCCTTAATTCTACGTGGCATTGATTCAACAAGGTGCTGAAAGCATTCTTTAGAAATGTTGGCCCATATTGATAGGATAGCATCTTGCAGTTGATGGAGATTTGTGGGATGCACATCCAGGGCACGAAGTGCCCGTTCCACCACATCCCTAAGATGCTCTATTGGGTTGAGATCTGGTGACTGTGGGGGCCATTTTAGTACAGTGAACTCATTGTCATGTTCAAGAAACCAATTTGAAATGATTCGAGCTTTGTGACATGGTGCATTATCCTGCTGGAAGTAGCCATCAGAGGATGGGTACATGGTGGTCATGAAGGGATGGACATGCTCAGGTAGCCCGTGGCATTTAAACGATGCCCAATTGGCACTAAGGGGGCTAAAGTGTGCCAAGAAAACATCCCCCACACCATTACACCACCACCACCACCAGCCTGCACAGTGGTAACAAGGCATGATGGATCCATGTTGTCATTCTGTTTACGCCAAATTCTGACTCTACCATTTGAATGTCTCAACAGAAATCGAGACTCATCAGACCAGGCAACATTTTTCCAGTCTTCAACTGTCCAATTTTGGTGAGTTCGTGCAAATTGTAGCCTCTTTTTCCTATTTGTAGTGGAGATGAGTGGTACCCGGTGGGGTCTTCTGCTGTTGTAGCCCATTCGCCTCAAGGTTGTGCGTGTTGTGGCTTCACAAATGCTTTGCTGCATACCTCGGTTGTAACGAGTGGTTATTTCAGTCAAAGTTGCTCTTCTATCAGCTTGAATCAGTCGGCCCATTCTCCTCTGACCTCTAGCATCAACAAGGCATTGTCGCCCACAGGACTGCCGCATACTGGATGTTTTTCCCTTTTCACACCATTTTTTGTAAACCCTAGAAATGGTTGTGCGTGAAAATCCCAGTAACTGAGCAGATTGTGAAATACTCAGACCGGCCCGTCTGGCACCAACAACCATGCCACGCTCAAAATTGCTTACATCACCTTTCTTTCCCATTCTGACATTCAGTTTGGAGTTCAGGAGATTGTCTTGACCAGGACCACACCCCTAAATGCATTGAAGCAACTGCCATGTGATTGGTTGATTAGGTAATTGCATTAATGAGAAATTGAACAGGTGTTCCTAATAATCCTTTAGGTGAGTGTATATATATATATATATATATATATATGTATGTGAGAGACAGAGAGATAGACAGAGAGATACCTATAGAGTTTCTCATAGAAATCTCATCTGCCGGGGGTCCTCATTACAGAATGTCCCACGACCTTTTCCAATACATTTTTCTGTTCCTCTTTTTTTGGCAGATATTTAAATGTTGATTATTACTGTTTAGCATAGTGCTAATCTGGGCAAGTACAAAAAAAAAAAAAAAAAAAAAAAAACAAACCTTAACTTTCCCAATCATTTTTAATACCATTAACATTAAATAATATAATATAATCTATATATCTATAACAGCCAAATACCATTGACTCACTCATCACAAAATCTCCCTAACCATGAGGACTTGGGACTTGAAATTTGGAATGTAGGTTACCTTTGGCCCATAGGTGCTTGCTAAGAAACAGTTTTGAAAATTTCATGGTCCAAGCGCATTTGGTCCGTCTGCTTTTCACAAGAGAATAACTTAACGGATTTAGATCTGGTTGTTTTCTATAATTTGCTTTAAGTTTCCAGTATATTTTGCAACTTCTCTAATCGCACTAAGTATCAGAGTTCGCTTGCGGTACCGATGTATTTATGCAAATCTAACAGAGTGGCTGTGGGCCGAGAGCAGGGGGGCGGGGCCTTGCTCATTCACTCGCCAGCCTCTGTTCGAGTTGGTCTACGTCTCGCCATGTGTTGGAGTGCACCTCGCCTCCGCTTAGCTAGCGATACCCATTTGTTCTACAGACATTATCACCTACAGATTGTTAACGAGTGACATTTTTGTGTGTGAGAGAGCGAGAAAGAGAGAGAGAGAGAGAGATCAGAGCCACGTGTGTTTTAGAGAGTAGCTGTTGACTGCCACAGATATCACGGCCATGTGCTTTTTTCCCCACACAGGGAGCTGACCACGATCAGATATAGTGCCAACATCGATTGAATTTTTAAAGTTTGTCCTGTTTTGTTACTATGTGGGTGAAGCCACGAGGTACAGCTAGTAATAAATAAGTTAACACATAATAATATAACTAACACAAAAATTACTTTTCAGTTTAAAAAAAAAAAAAATTAAATAGAAACCTTACAAATTAATAATTAGACTATATACAAAATTAATAAATAAGCGCACACCGACACACTTTTCTGTTTTACCAGCTGGGCTTCACGTCTAAGACGGGTTGGAGTCAAAGTTATCAACAGAGACCTCAGCGTTAAAGTTTGCGGTGCACCATCTATTGGGTTTGGAAACTCATGCAATAAAATGCATTGTATCTGTCATTCCAACAGATGGTGCATCACAAACATTTGTAATAATTAAAAGGCATTACTACAAATGGCTGTGATGTGCCATCTGTTGGAATGACAAACAGAATGCATGCGTCTCTGTTATATGGGATTTGCAAAAGCAATGTTAATGTTGGAATGACAAATGCAAAGCACTGTATTGCTACAAATGCTTGCGAAGCACCACCTGTTGGAATGACAAAGACATAGCAACCAGATGTACACATAGACACTTGCTGTGTGCTTTAATTAAGGTGGATGGGAAATGCTAACTTGCAACTTCAGATGATCACGTGCAGAAAAAAGTGTTCACGCTGCTGACGTCTAGCCAGCTTAGAAGGCCTCTGGCACAAAGTACTCTAAAATTGTCGTGACGATGCTACAAGCAGCTTCAGATTCAAAAAAACATTCAATCTTTGTAGGTAAGCAGGTTTGCAAACTCAAGCTTTACTTTTTAAATTTTTCTTTTAATGGAACCACTGAAAAGCTGAGGCAAGGTAAACTAAACTGAAGGGTTCATTAAACACTGCAGTCATAACTTCCATTCCTGCTACTCAAACCTGTCATTTACAGAAAACACAACCTGATAGTTTAACGATTGTCATGAGAGGAATGCCAACATGAACAATGGAACCAACCGCTCATAGGATTCTGTTTATGTATTTAAAAAAAAAAAAAAAAAAAAGTTCAGTCACAATTTTCACCCATTTTGTATTTTTCTATTTCCCCCAATCCTTTTGTGGTGTGTAAAACATGAGGCAGACGAGCTGCTCTTCTGTCTGTTGTCAGAAAAACAACCAACAGACACCGTAAAGGTTGGGGGCAGCCATCCGTATAATACGCCCTGGCTGCAGAAGGTTCAAGTTTTAACAGAGTTGTTCACAATACTGAGTCCAAAACAGAAGGGAATATGTGGAGGTAAGATGGCAGCTTTAAAGGCCAGTGGAGAAAGTGACGTCTTCGAGACCAGAAAGTGATGTCATCACAAGCGTCAGGACCGGAAAGTGATGTCATCCGAGGTGCCGGAATCCATTGGGATTTCCCCAAGAATGGTCTGCAAGGAACTGAGAGAGACAGTCAACGCACTCCGCCACCCCCTGGTCTGATGTAGAATTACAATAACTCAAGCCCTTTAGCAGCCTTCTACTCGCACGTGTGTGACACTGTGGAAGTCCAAAGCCCCCCGATGTGCTCCTTTCTCCACACCGCTGTATTATAGGCATAGTTGTGCCAGATGAGTACACACAAGCCCACCCCTACGTCTAAAACATGTTTTTCATTTTTAACAACTCTATTGTTTTATAAGGTCTGTCACTCATTTTGATTTTTTTGTTTTTTTGAGTCCTAGAATCGGATAGTTTACAGAATTAATGCTTACATTTATTTGTTATTTATCTTAGGCCGCTAATTTGACAGCCCGTTGTTACGGTTGTGTCCTCAGAGGTTGCGACCACCGGCTAGCGACACGACAGGCTGAAAGGGCATCTCTGGAGGCGCTCTCTGGAGTTTGCAAATTCAAAGCCGTCCACTTTGTGCCGTGTATTTGTATTCCTTTTGTTTCTCTGGTTGTTGAATCAAATTGAATTTCGGACTTTGATTTTTATCCCACCATCTGCCCCATAATGTCCCACGGTCTGAATATTTTTTTTTTTTTGGTTTTAGACGTCTGCCTAAAGAACTAAGGAACTGGACCACGTGGCACTGAATGAACTCACGCTGGTCGCATTATTCTTTGTATTGATTACATGTACTGCTATTGGTTTTGATGCAAATAAATATAACTTTTAAACGAAATGCCTTTGTCTGACTGCGATTAGCGTAGCTGAGAAGGCAGGCCGTCCATTCCTTCTCTAGCGGCAGAGCGAGAGGACATTCTTGTGAAGTCCTCCATCGAAGGACTAAGTTTGGAAGTTGGCCCCAGTGAGCAAGGGCTCCTCAACACGTGGGGTACAGCATGGACAGCGAGACGGGTAACATGCAGCACTCGTACAGCAGACGCGAGTATTGGCAGAGCTTCTCAGCATCCTTTTGTCGATTTTCGTAAAGTGTTTGACTCAGTTGATCGAGTTGCCCTGTGGGACATCCTGAGACTTCGTGGGGTCCCCTCAAGGTTGCCAGTACACGGGTACTGCGAGTGCTGTGCAAAGTGGAGGCAGACCCTCTGCAATCTTCCCTGGTGGTTCGGAGGTCCGTCAGTTGTGTGTTCTGCTCCTTCTCTGTTCAATGCTTGCTGGACTGGGTGGTGGGCAGAGTCGTGGAGTCCAGCAGCTGGGGGGGAATCTGTTGGCGAAGAAAGATTCACTGATCTTTACTTTGCTGACGATGCTCAATGGAGACTCTGATTGGGGCTCTGAGTGAGGACTCTCAGGGTCTGGGCTTGCGAGGGTCCTGATAAAAACCAACAGCCAGGCCTTTAATGACCTCCTGGGCACAGCCATCAGCAGTGTCTGTCTGCAGAGAGAGTAACGACCCCGTCGAGAGGTTTACTTACCTCGACAGTGACATTCATGTCTTCCTATGAAGTCAGTAGACAGATTGAAAGAGCATGGGGGGGGTCATGAGGTCACTGGAAAGGGGTGTGTGGTGGTCCCGATATCTGTAAAAGGGCGAAGGACCAAGTCTTTAGAGTGCTGGTGCTCTCTGTTTGTGAGACATGGACGCTGTCCAGTGACCTGAGATGAAGACTGGACTCCTGTGTCTCTTCAGAGGGTCCTTGGGTCCTGCTGGTTTGACTTTGTGTTGCTCATGGGGTCCCGAATGAGGCACATGACCAGCATTATAAGGGAGCGGCAGTTACTGCACTACAGCCATGTGGTGTGATTACCTGAGGCTGATCTGGCTCACTGCCGAGGACCCAAGTGGCTGGAGCAGGCTAAAGGGATGCCCACATAACGCCTGGCTGTGGCAGACAGAGGGTCCTTTCCGGACGGTGGGACTGAACCACATGTCTGCCTAGAGGGTTGCCAACCAGGATCTTGAGCCGTTTCGTCGTGTAGTGGGTGCAGCAATACGATGTACTAGTGCACCAACCCGACCTGACCTGTACAACTGCTTTTGACATTTCTTCCTATCGCCCATTAACCCTTAAACCGCCGGAACCGGCTATAGTCGGTTCCCAATGCCATTTGCCAGCAGCCGGAGCTGATCAGTCAGTGCTGTACATTCGTTAACCAGCCAGCTCACGACCACTGGCACCCCCTGCAGCACCGCTGTCTCTGGGATTCAGCCGCTGTACTAGATAAGCTTGTAGGCCTCAGCGTTTACCTCTGTGTGTTTGCGTGCAGCCAGTTCAAGCGCAACTCTGTTCTTTTCAAAAGCCTTTTGCAGCCAGGGATATTCTACGGGTGGCTGCCCCAAACCTTTTCACGATGTCTGGTCTGTGTTTCTATCACAAGGAGATAAAACAGCTGTAAGTACTTTAGCACTTCTCTACTTCCTAAGGAGATTCGAGTCTTCTTGACGTGTGCAGCACATTGATGGAAATGTCATATCGGTGCATAGTGGCGAGGGTGCCATTCTACGCTGTGGTCTCCTGGGGAAGCAACTTGAGCTCAAAATACGCACAACATCTGAACAAACTTACCAGGAAAGTCTGCTCCATTACAGGGCCAGCTCTGGACACACGGGAAGTTGTTGTGGAAAAGAGGAAGGTGGTAAGTGGGATACCGTCATGAAAAATACCCTCCATGCCCATCAGGAGGCGCTCTCTCTTACAGCACTTCTAGCCACAGGCTCATCCCACCACACCTCTGAGGGTCTTTACTGTCCACTTTACTGTCAGGCAGTTTAGTGCTCCCTCCGGACCACCTGAATGCCGATACTCTTAGGTTTATTTTGCGATTTCTGCACAATCTACATTATTTCTTGAGATTATTGCTTGTTCCGAGTCTGTATGTTTATTTGCTGTATGCACCAAAACGTCCCCCTGAGGTTAATAAAGTTTATCTAAATTTCTATGAGTGACCATCACTGAAGACTTGAAGCGGGCACAATACATTTTTGTCTCTTATCAAGAAGGCTCACCAGTACCAGCGCTTCCTTAGGCGTCAAAGGCTGGCTGACCCTTCTCCATCTGTTCTCACCAACGTCTACAGGTGCGGAGTTGGCGTCCATCCTCACATCATCCTGGTATGGCACCTTCTCAGCTTAACGGCATAAAGCACTGTGGAGGGCTAGTGAAGGTGGCACAGAATGGCACTGGCACACTCTTCAGGACACATACAGTACAATTAAAGATGTCCGCTATTCTGCAGAGCCACTTTTCTCACGTCCCACTTTGGCTCGCACACCAGTCGATTCACAGTTTCTACCCACAAGTTGAAAGATTGCTGAGGAGTTAATCATAAAAAGATAACAGACAGCGTATGCAAGTATAGGACACTTGCAAATGTGTAGATTTCAATACTGACAGCATCTGCTGCATGCTACATACACTAGGCATACTATTCAGTTTTTTATATTATATTTTTGTCAATTGTGCAACTAAGATTTTCAAGGCACCATTTCCACCTGACAATAAGCTTGACTTGACTTGAACCCCTGCTGTTAGGACAGCTGTCACAAAATAAGGTTGGGTTTATACTTCACATGACGTGACGCGTGCGCCTGCAGACGCTACTGCTATGCAAGTGGTGTACTGTTTATATTTGTATGCGTATTTTAAGTAAATCTGGGAGGTTCCACCAGGTGGCAGTGTGAGATATCATCACGGTGAGCACAGGTTCAGGTAAATTGCTTGAAAGGTCCATTAAATTCCCAGGACACCCTGGCACAATATCTCTGTAAAGGATGGACATTTAATGATTACATCCATCGATCCAGGGATGTGCCCATTCCAGCGAGCATCGGGTACGTGGCAGAAACAAAAATCCCTGGACGGGGCATCAGCTCATTGCAAGGTAAACACAAACACACTGGCATCATGTTAGTGTCACTAAATCCCCAAACCTTCATGTCTTTTGAAGGAAACCGCAGCCCACTGTGGAAACCCACCAGGAAAAGATGCAAACTCCAGGCAGGGAACACAAGGGACGCGACTCTCTACTGTTAGGCAGCAGCAGCACCATCGCTCTGCCACCGTGTCACCCACATGTGTCATTATCATCAGCATTCATTATCTAAATGAAGTTAACGACTTATCTGTAAAATGTCACATACATACTTTAACGCACTCCATCATGAAAGGGATGTCCAGTAGAAGGAGGGCCGCAGTGGCTGCAGGTTCTCATTCTAACACTTTTCTTAATCAGTGACCAGATTTTGCTGCTAATTAACTCTTTGCCTTCATTTTTAATTGATGCACAACTTAAGACTCAGGCCCCTTAATTATTTCTTTTTTCCTTAATTAGCAACCAAACACTATTAACACATAAAATGAACCAACACACAAACAACAACCTGTGTGCATCACACAATAGCTGAAAATAAAGAAAGGTGAGGGCCTCAGCAATGTTGATCTGCTCAGGTCCACAAAACATTTTGACAGCCAGCGCTCTTAAAAAAGAAAATCAACAGTTTTGGAAACGTCCGCCAAGGCAGAATGAGCGGCACGGAATTAAATAACAAAGAGAATTGGCTTCAAATTAAGAAACTGAAGGAAGTGAAGTTGGTTGGAGTTTGAGGACTCGACTTAGTTGCTCATCTATTAGCTCACTTCACATCAAATTTATTTTTAAGTGCTGTTTAAGGAAAAAAAAAAAAAAAAATCAATTCAGTGGTCAGTCTCATAAAAAGTCAATTAAAATAAAGGGAAAAATGTAAATAGCAGCAAAAACTGGTCACTAATTAAGAAAAGAGTTAGAATGAAAACTCGCAGCCACTGTAGCTCTCCAGGACTGGAGTCGGAGACCCCCTGGTCTAAGGATTCTAAATGTGCAGAGAGCTGGGATATCATAAATGTGACGTGTTCTGTGTGGCGATCACTGCCTGCCGCTGCCGTCAGTTCAGGAGGAAGACCCAGCAGCAGGTAACGATTAACAACTGGGTCGGTTTTAAGATCACATTTACGACGTTCTACTTCAATGATAAAGTAAACTACGAGGTTAAAGAATAATAATAATTCTTTGTATTTATATAGTGCCTTTCTCACTACTCAAAGCACTCAGCAATTGCACTCTAAGGGTCTCGCTCAAGGGCTCAACAGAGCAGGGTCCCTATTGGCATTTACGGGATTCAAACCGGCAACCTTCCGATTGCCAGTGCAGATCCCTAGCCTCAGAGCCACCACTCCGCCTTAAATGGAGAGGACATTTCGAGATTAAAGCCCAAAAATTTCTACTTTAATCACAAAAATACATCTTTTCACTGCATCCCTTGATTTTTTTCTCTGTGGCTCAGATACGCCGCCGTACATTCTGAAGGTGCAAAAGACGGCACAGAAGATGGTATGTGAGACTTTTAAAATGTAACGTGTCGTTACGGTGGGGAATATGCGACACTTGAATATAAAAGCACCACAAATGTATTTCTCCGTCGACAATTTGGTTCACCACATCGAACCTTTGATTGAACATCGAGGCCACACATCGATCCTGTAGGATCCGCAAAGCGGCTTGCTGATAGTAAACGGAGACTCTGACGTCACATTTCGACTTGATCACACTGCACCACGCGATTTTTTGCTGGTACTGCAACTCATGTTAATTTCTGAGGACGTGCTCAGAGGACGAGTCGAATAAACGCTGGGAACTTGTGGCAGCCATGATGTGTGCGCGTATGCATTCTGAGCATGAAGTATAAACAGGACCTAAGGAGATGACTGTACGAGGGCCTGAGAGAGCAACAAGGAGTGTATGGAGCTAGGGTTTGCATGGGTGAAGTATAAAACGGGCCCTAAGACACCCAAATCACCTGACGGCTTTATACAGCAGCATTCTTAAAACCGTGACAGTCAAGTGCTACACGTTAAACTTAGGAGGAGGAGGTTAGGAGCAGGCGCTGATACACATGACAAACCAACCGAGGATCCCAGATTAAGACCCGAGTGCAGCCATGTAACGGGTGACACCTCAGCACCACTAGTTCAGGTGGAATGGAACCAGTGGGAGGTTTTTTTATGGTGGCTGGAGTGCCAATTTTTCCCTGCAGGTTGCTGGGCCTAAATGCAGGGCTGGATGCAGATTAACGTCATAGCTGGGACGGAGCAATTGTAGGTTAAGGGCCTTGCTCGGGGCCCAACAGAGTAGAGACACTTCTGGCGTTTATGGGATTTGAACTGGTAACCTTCCGCTTACCAGTGCGGACCCCTAACCTCAGAGCCACCACTCCGCCCAGGTGTGCATGTCTTCACAAATCAGGTCATCAGTACTTTCTTTGGTTTACTTTACAGAATGAAGAGTGTCAAGTGTCTTGTGTTCTTAATAAACACACAAATGAGGGGAACCCATCGCGTCTGTTGGGCTCACTTGGTTAGCCACTGGCCAGGCTCCAATAATGTCTCCCTCAAGTGCTTATTTCTTAGCAGAGATAAGCCGCCTAAAAGTGAAAGTGGACATTTTTAAGAGCCACTCCCCAATTTGAAACAAAATGTAGTTTACAGATAGCGATAATGTAACAGTAGTTAATAACAATGAGTTTGCTGATTTTGCCCACAAGCAGTAAATTTAACGTCAGTTTTCAAGATTTGGGATGACTGAAAAGAAACTACAGAGATGGACTGTGGGGGGCCAGCAAATGCGGATCCGGCTCGTTTCAAAGTTCACCAACTTCCTCATCGCAAAGACAAACACGCGACTCGTTCAGAAAGGAATTCTCCAATTAGGTCTTCTGAAAACGGTAGCAAAACGTCACCGATTTATTACTCAGAACAACTCCTAGTCTCAATTTGGGGAGCTCGAGTCAACAGCAACGCACACCAAGAACAACTGAAATACGGCAAGTGCCGATCACGAGGCTGCTATCCCAGCCTGTCACAATCCGTAAAGACGAGTCACTCCACCTGGCAGCGCTCACGCTCTAGTAATACAGCAACCTGTGGATCAGTTCAGTTACAAGCAGCAGGTAGTACTGTGGTGTTGTACCGTGTTAGCCATTATGAGAGTAGTGACGAGTCCAGCAAAATGACCCCTTTTATTGGCTGACTAAAAAGATTACAATATGCAGGCTTTCGAGGCGACTCGGGCCCCTTATTATTATTATTATTATGGGTAAAGAACAAGAAATGAAAATCAGCAAACCTTGGCCTGATTAGCTTTGTGTTTCTGTATGTGCAGAGTTGCCATTTTGGATTGAAAATGGCCTGAATTATAACATTCACAAAGTAGGTGGGGGGCTTTACACCAGGGCCCACCCTGCCACTCCCAATGGTAAGGATGAACATTAGCCACAAATGTGGAGAGCTTTTGAGGAACCATGAAGAGCCTTTCAGAAAAGCTTTTCCAGTATGTGGTTCCTGATGTGTGGTCTCCAGGCCAGAGTGAAGCATTCAGCAGGCCCCAGTGTGCAGACAGACCTTTGTGGTGGTCAGTTCTGCTCTACACACCTTATAATGCCACATCCAGGTTGTCCCAGATTGATGGGCAGACAGATCGACCCTTTAAAGGGGGAGCCAAATGGTTAGTTTCACACAAGTGATGGGAGTTCCTCATACTAAGTGAACAACGACGTACAACAAACATCAACCACACATTTTCGCTAACAGGGTTTATATTCAAAGTCTGACATGACCAACAGTAGCTGCTGCCACTACAGACCCCTGTGTTAAAATCATCTAAATATTTTTTCCTTTCAATGAGCACCACTCAACAACACTAGAGAATGGCAAAGCTGTGATTTTTTTAACAAAAATCATTAAAAATAAAAAACTGAAATATCACATTGACACAAGTAATGAGACCCTTTGCTAGGACACATGACATGTGGCTCAGGTGCACCCCATTCTATGTGATCATCGCGGAGATGTTTCTACACCTTGTTTGGAGACCACCTAAGGTCAATTCAACTGAGCACCCGAGAACCTCTGTGGAGATGGGAGAGCCCTGCAGGAGGAGGACCACCACTGCAACACTCCGCTAATGCAGGCTTTAGGGCAGGCGGTTCAGACAGAAGCATCTCTAGACGACACATGAAAAGCTGACTTGGAGTCTGCAAAAAAGGCACCCACTACAGAGGACCACCGCACTCGGAGAAAGACGATTCTCTGTTCTGCTGGGCCTCGTGGTCAAAAGGTGAGGATCTGGAAAAGTTACACCCCACACTTCACTCCAGATATTATTCCTATCACCTACCTCGATTATTAAAAAAAAAAAAAAAAAAAAAGGAAAAAGTTTAATTTATGATGACCTGTATTTTATTTATTTATTTATTTTGATTTCTCTCGATTATATAAAAAAATCCTGAGATGAGACAAGACTTTTTTGAAAATTTTTTCAAGTCCTGCTCTCCTCTCCATCATTTCCGGTTCACAACCCACGCCCGTGGTCCTCTCACCTCTGATTGGTGTGAATGCTTTTGTTAGACGCAGCTCCTGCACTCTCGGCTCTTATAAATATTTACGTTTTCCTCAATTTAAGTTTTTTTTTTTTTGTTCTTTATTTCGCCGTTTACAGTTTCTTGTATTAGGAATTTGTTAGTTTTCGCATACCCCTTGGGGTCAGAGCGCAGTGTCAGCCTTTGTACAGCACCCCTGGAGCAACTGAAGGTTAAGGGTCCAGCTGAGTAGGATCTCTTTTGGCAGTGACGGGGGTTTGAACCGGCAACCTTCAGGATACCAGCGCAGATCCTTAACCTCAGAGAAAAGTTCCCAATTAAAGAAGACGTATTATGTCCAAATCTTATTGAAAAATTTCATCCCGAAGGGTTATCAACAGAAGAAATGAGTACACGGGCAACCCTAGCACTGAGAAATGAAGTCAAACGAATTAACATGAAAACTGTCGATCGGTTACACGTCAAATTGCTTAAATGCGTATCAATAGACTCTGCTGAAACAGTTGGTGGTGATGATGCAGAAGATGAAAACATCAACTCACAATATCACGAAGAATATCTACAGCCGTTAACACTGTCTGCTCTTCCACCGGCCGATTACTGTAGAAAGAAGGAAGTGTCCAAGAAAGGTAATGTAGTCCATCTTCAGTGGATAACATTAAGAGAACAAAAGGAGATCTTGATATGCCATTCTTATTAAAACGTTTACAGTTTCCCGTTAGAACAGCTTTTGCAAAGACAATTAACAAATCACAGGGACAAACATTCAAAAAAGTCGTTTTATTTATAAGAGAGAAAGAAACGAAATTCACTTACAGGCAGTTATACGTTTGCATTGTCACGATGAAAGTCCAAACACAGAATCAAAATTCAATGCGATATTGCCGAAAATTTAATTTAAAAAATTGTTTTTACTAAAGTTTTACAGTAAAAGTGTTAGTTTAAAAAGTATTTTTGTGTTAATTTCAAAACCAAAACGGAACAAAATCATATAAACGCAACAAATACCTCTAACGCAACATGAAACGTAATTTGTTTTCAATTTATTACGTTTTGCTCTTTTTACTATGGTTAATTACTCACTGTAATGTAAAATAGTTAGTTCTATTATGCATATGTAACAATTCCCATGAAAATAACAATCTGTTTAAATTGTACATCCGCATCCCCATACGTGAGCAGCAGAACTGCAAAGAGGCTAGTAGTGCGTAGCGCCGGCCAAAGGGTCAGTGAGCGAAGCGAGGAGGGGGTGAAGTTAGTTATTTTAAATATTGAGAGTTCCACAGAACTAGAGTTACTGGATTTTGCACAGTTTTTTTGTCAGCACCGTTACTCAATTTAATGTGTCTGAACACACTATGGCTGTTACGCAGTGCACGTTTGCGTTTTTTGCTGCCTGACTATTGTCGGTGCTGAAGAACAAGCAGCACATAGCGGACAGTGCAATATCAACATATACAGTGGAACCTCGGTTCACAAACGTCTCAGTACACGTACAACTCGGTTTACAACCAAAAAGTTCGCCAAACTTTTGCCTCAGCTCACGAGCACACACTCGGTATACGAACAAGCCAGTTTCCCTTTCGGTTTGTACATGTTCAGTATCTCCCTGTGCATTCCTGTGCAGCGCGCAAGCGAGAGAGAGCGCGACACACACACACAGGCAGCGCGAGAGAGAGCTGGACGCATTAAGGTAGGAAGGCAGTTAAAGAATGCACTGGGCTTGATTTTGTTTTTGCTTCGGTTTCCAGCGATCGGTTCGTAGTGTGCATTGTTGCAAAGTTATTCTTCTTGGTGGTTTAATAAATTACGGATTTTTTTAAATGTTAATTTTTTTTCCACTGTGCTTAAAACTCATTAAAAAAAAGTGCTTTTAGCCAGCGGTTGGTAGCGCTATAGCGCGAACTATTGCAGCGTTAGTTTTCTCTGTTGTTCAAGATTTTCTCAGTGTTATTCAATGTTTTTACATTTAGCTTACTATTACGCTGTGCATTCTATGGTTTAAATAACTATACTTGTGCTTAAAAACTTAAAAAAAATATATATATTTACATAAAGTTCGTATGGTCTGGATTAATTGTATTTACATACAATCCTATGGGGGAAGTTGCTTCGGTTCACGACTAAATCAGTTTACGACCAGAGTTTTGGAACGAATTATGGTCGTGAACTGAGGTTTTACTGTACACCACCACACCACGCCATATATTATTATACAAATTTACAATGGCAAACAGTATTCCATCAATAAAAGGCAACAGAAAAGTTGGTAGATGATGACAATCACATTTACGTGTTTTCAAAGAGAACAGTAGATGAACAACATGGAATTTGGGTTTGTGAAAAATGTTCCACCTGCAAAAAGCGTGTTTAATTTTCTGGCAATTTTAACACATGCATTTATTAAACCAAAATAAATTACAAGATATAAAAAAATGAGGTGCATTATTTACATTTCTGTAACCTACTCATTATCTACAGGGGGCAAACTGTGGAAGGCGAAATGTGGTGGGGGCGAAATGTGAGAGGCAATTTTTCCGTAAACCCGAAATATCACATCTGAAGGAAACTAGGGACCGCTCATCATCTGAGTAACAGCATTCCAGTGGTGATCATGGTGGTGGCAGCATCAGGCCATGACAGGTTCCGGAGACAGGGGACTAGTTAGGGTTCAGGGAAAGCTGAACAGATCGAAGTATTGAGTTGTCCTTAATGAACTCCTGCTCCAGGACAAAGACCCCTAGTCACAACACAAAGTGCAATAAGGACAACTCTGTGAATATCTTTCACGGACATGAAGGACCCAACCTGAAAACAGCTGTCCACCGATGATCTCCATCCAAGCTGACAAAGGCAGAAAAGAGGCAAATCCAGGTGTGCAAAGCTTGTTGTGACAAAGCCAAGAAGACTCCAAAGTGTCTGAATACTTCAGGTATTTACATTTAATAAATTGGCAAGGAAATCTGCAAATCCTAATTTCACTTTGTTATTCTGGGGTATTGAGGGTTTGATGAGGGGTAAAAAACAAGAAAAAAAAAAAAAAAAAACTTGCAATGATTTTAGCAAAACTGCTACCTGACAAAATGTGTGAAAAGTAAAAGGGGCCTGAATATATTCTGAAGGCACTATACATTCCTCTTTATTGCTCACAATAACTTCTTGGATTTTTTGGCCATTTTGTACAAATAATTTATTATTTTAATTAAGAATCATATCAACTAGAAATTACAGAAGAGCTCCATGCATTTCTTAACGTTTAGTGCATGCACAGACTACCAGACCTGCAATTCATCAATAAAATGATTGTAAAATTGTTGGGTGGACTTCTACTACTTGTTACTTTCTCTGCTGCTCTTTTTCTGTGGTGGTGATCTGCGCCCCCCGCACCCGCCACCTGTGCCATGCAGTCCTGATGGATTAAAGGCCAGATGCCCTCGTGACCCTCATCATCATCTAATTCTTCCACGTGAAGCCTGAAGACCATGAGGACTGATTGAGATCATTGATGTGAGGTAGAATGCCCACTGGGGGCCTCATGGCTTTGGACCCCCTGCACATTTTGTCTTTTTTGCCAAATCAATAAGCAGACAACAATACAAATTTCCATACTGGATCGGTCGAGCCCTGGGTTAACAACGACCGACACCAGTACTGTTAGCCAACAGGGTGCTGGCACAAATTGGGCTACTGTTGGCCGAAGAAGAAGGAGGAGATGAATGTAACAGAACAAGAAGCAGAGGACAAAGATATGGAAGAAGATGATCCGCTGTGGCGACTCCTAACGGGAGCAGCCGAAAGAAGAAGAAGAAGAAGAAGAAGAAGTGTCCCTCTGGCACATCTGGAGTATTTTTTTTTTGTTTGTTTTTTCTGTCCTCCTGGCCATCAGACTTTACTTTATTCTTTGTTACTTAGTATTGCCCAATCTCATTTTTATAAAGACGAATGGCTGAGTCTGTCCATCCATTTTCCTAACCCAACCTGTCCAGGGAAGGCAATCCCAGCAAGCAGTGGGAGTGAGGCAGGAAGAACGTCTGGACAATGTGCCAGTCCATCACAGAGTGAAAAGACACACATGCCAGCCCAACAGGGTCCGTCGCAAGTCAGCAGACTGTGGGAGGAAACCCACGCAGACATGGGGAGGACATGCAAACTCCATGTAGGAAGTACCCAGGACTTGGACCCCAAGTGCCCTTCTTGTGAGGTAGCAGCAGCAGCACTACCACGCCACCCAAAATGGCAGTATGAGAGTAAATTATATACTGTGTGCCAAACACAAGACTAAATACCGTAAAAAATAATTACCATAACAGACGGCTAACATGTCATTTACTAAAATTAAGGGTTCGTAACGAACAACAAGTTGTGTGTTAAAAATGAAACACGAGACAGTGACTAAGTTCTACCCAACCATTTTCTTAAACTTGCGATTTCAGCGTTGGAGGAAGCTGAAGTTAGCATTGGTTAGCAGTGAAACATTAGAAAATGGTGAGGAGAACAGGCCATTCAGCCAAACAAGCCTTTGTACCCCATTCACCTAAACTGTCCAAAAAAAAAAAAAAAATCAAGTTGAGATCTTTAAGTCCCTAAAGTGCCGCTCTCCACCATGTTACTCGGTAGTTTATTCCATGTGTTTTTGGCTCTTTGCATGAAGAAACGCTTTTTAATGTGTATGAAATCGACCCTTAGCAAGTTTCTAATCATGCCTCGGTTTTCTTGTTGCAGAATTATGGGTTCAGTACCAATTCACCTTAATAAAAGGATCAGTGTCTGTCTGTGTGTCTGTTTGGTTGCCATGTCTCTGTCACTACAACAGCCGGGGCATCACAAACATTTTGAATAATCAAAAAGGCATCGAATTTGCTATTCCAACAGATGGTGTCTGCCCTTAATGAAATCCTACTCCATAGCGCTCTGCGTCTCAGACTGGACCAAAAGGTCTACCTTCCATCAGGCCAATGACCCCTAGGCAACACAAGAGTGGAATAAAGACAACTCTGTGAATATCCTTCACGGACAAGAACCCAATCCAACATGTCTGGAGACAACCTGAAAACCGCTGTCCACCGACAATCTCCATCCAACCTGTCAAAGGCAGAACAGTCCCGAATCCAGTGTGCAAAGCTTGTCGTGACAAACCCAAGACGACTCCAAGCTGTAATGGCAGCCAAAGGGCCTTTAACAAAAGTACTGAGGAAAATGTCTGAGTACTTCAGCTTTGTAGTTTTTGCAAGAAAATCCACAAATCCCAATTTCACATTTGTCATTCTGGGGTATCGAGTGTTATTTGACGAGGGGGAAAAAATAAATTAAAAAAAAATTTTCAATGATTTTAGCAAAACTGCCAGCTGACAAAATGTGTGAAAGGTGAAGGGGCCTGAATACATTCTGAAAGCTCTAAATGTCTCCCTCTTTATTGCTCATCACAACTTGCTTTGTATGAATAATTTATTATTTTAATCAAGAATCAGATCAACTAGAGATTACGGAAGAGCTCCATTGCACTCGGGTCCTAATCTGGGATCTTGAGTTGGTCTGTCATGTGGTGGGTGCGGCGATGTGCAGGATCAGCGTGTGCTCCTAACCTCTCTCTCCATTACCGTTCTTAATGTTTAGTGCATGCACAGACTACCAGAACTGTAATTCATCAGCTGCTTCATATAAAGATACGCATCACAATCATTAGCACTGCTTTTACAAATCCCATACCAACTGGCACATAACAGAGACATAAGCATTACACGGCACAATGCAAACATTAATTCTGAGGTCTATGCGGATTACGTAGATTTCACCCCACTACTTTCTTTTCAATGTTAAACGTGTCACACCTCCATCTCCGTCAATCTCTCCTCATAGCTCGTAAGTCTCAGTCCTGGAATCGGCCTAGTCGCTCTACTCTGGACCTTCTCTAATGCTGCTGCCATGTCCTTCATGTAATACGGAGAGCAACACTAAACACAGGACTCCAGGTGAAGCCCCTCTAGTGTGTTATGTAACTTAAGCATAACCTCCCTTGACTTCACACCTTGTGACGTATAACCTGACATCCCATTAGTTGTCTTGATCTCTTCTCTACACTGCCTGGTTGTAGACTCCTCTGTGACTCCTAAATCCTTCCCATGAGGTCTACTTTCTATTTTCAGACCTCCCATTGCGTATTCAAACCTACCATTTTTTTACTCTCCACATGCAATACTTTACATGTACTTACATTAACGTTATCTGCCTAAAGCTTTACTTTGTAACAATTTACAACAATTTTTGTAACATCACTTAACCCTTTGCCTCCTGTGTCTGAGCAAACCTTGTGCCCCAAATTCCAAATTCTTTTAGTTTGTTCACTAACCGGTCGTGTGGTGCCTGATCAAAACCATTCAGAAAATCGAGATAAATATTCACCTCTTGGATCATAATCTTTTGTTGCTTCCTCATAAAATGCTAGCATATAGATTGAAACAGGAGTGTCCTTGACTTAACCCACATGTACAAGATACTGGTAAAAAGCAATTTAGAAAAAAAGGAAACAGACTAAGTGATTACAAGATAGTTAATAAAACAGTCCGCACGGAAGGAGATGTTAAGTCAATCTGTGATTGTGGTGGCAGAGGTCACGGCAGCCCGACTTTTCTCAAGAATCCACACGGAGTCTCAGGAAGGCAGCAGGATCAGCTTTTACTGCGTGATGCACACATGGACTCAAATCAAGTGAAATGAGGGCTCGAGGATGGGCAAACCAAACTTTTTATTACAATTCTTATCTCCCAACGCATTTGTCTTTGTCACCCGACTCCCTAACATTCTGCCTCTTAACTGGCTTCACCAACATTTCCCATACATCACATATGCTTGATGGGGCCTAATCCCACACAGCACTGGTCCAGTGGTTGCCACAAAGATTTACAACTTCAAGTTCACATTTCTTATCTGGAGTAGAGGAATTCACTCTCCCTGCCCTTCATTGCATACTTGACCCTTAGCTTATAATAAATTGGCGTTTTTTAGCTTATTCAGATACATACAAAATAAACAGGAATAAGCCTTTCCAGTTTAATTCTTATAATGCTCTGAATACATGTTAATCAGTAAAATAAAAAAAACTCTCTCTATACCAGAGATTCTTAACCTGGGGTTCCGGGGGGAATGGGGGGTTTGGTCCATGGATGGGTTTCAGGGGTCCGTGAGGGTCAGGTAAAAATGACCATTTATATTCACTATACAACCCGCAACTGTTAATTTAGAGTTGACGTAGCAGTAGCAATAGTAATTGTAGTAGAAAACGCTGTAGTAGCAGATCTGTTTTAATTTACACAAGACAATTGCATTTCATAACTATAATGAATAGCCATTACTTTTACATAAAAAAGTTTTATTTTTTAAGATTGTTTACTTTAAAGTTTAACAATCCTTTATGTATGGAGGGGACACTGGCGCACGCATGCTGTTGCCGCTCCTCCCTGTTAACACTTTTTGTGAAATTCGCCTTAATCCTGCACTTTCTTACACTTGTTTTATTTTCTTTATTGTATGTATAGTTATAGTATAGTATGTATATAGGATGCAGCTGACACGAATTGTACCTCTATGTCAAGATGCTCATGTAACCTGTATGTGTGTGCTAGATCATCAGTTATGTTGGCTTTTCTCTGAATTTACTACCTTGCTCTTCTTTATTTATTTGGTTTATTACAATGTTATATACTGTGCCGTTCTTCCTAAACTCTGTGAAGTGCCTTGAGCATGGGAAAGGCGCTATATAAACAAACTGTATTATTATGTCGTATATGTATGAGACAATCAATCAACTCTCGATAAATAAAGTGCATTATATTTATTGTATGCAAAGTTGTGTTTATGTGAATATTTCTGGGGAAGGGGGTCCATTGCTTTCATTAGATTCTGAAATGGGTCCGTGACTCAAAAAAGGTTAAGAATCACTGGCTTATATGATCTGCAAAATAAACTGTAGTACTAAGAAAAATGAAACCTAAAAACACAGGTCAAGAGTGATTTAGTGAAGTAATCAACTGATAATAAACGCCCTCGTAGGTCACATCAACCTGGAAGTGACTTCTGCAGAGGACTCTTACTTTTCCTTCCTTGTATTTCATTTCGTGTCAAAGTCCATGCGACACGATGGCTTCCACCGGCTACATGCTCTGCACACTGGAAGGGCACACAGGTTTCGGATCTTCACAGCGCTCTGAACTGTTTTTTATCCAACTACGTTAACTGTAACACATGCAAGGCATCAACCCGGCCTGCAGGCGGCGCCAGGACATCACACACGGCCTCAAACAGTTTACAGATCTGTCAACAGGCACACCAAAATACCACACAGCCAGCAAGTCCGACCACATTCGAACTGAAAGAACGAGGGCAGGCAGGCGGGCTGGCCGGCCGGCCGACTGCGCTTCACCGCCACTTCTGAGTGAGTCCACTCCTATAGGAACTAAAAAACGGCACCTCGTCTGCGGCTACAGAAAAGTTCAACATAATCTTCGGAGCCGACTGTCACGTGTGCGTTTGGACCCTCGAATGACGCTCAAGAGGTCAGTGTGGGGGGTCCGAGCCCACGCCCACCAATGGAGCGGCCAGTGCCGCGTGACAGGACACGACAGAATTGGAACTCGCCTCGCTTAGCCCACGGTCACATCTGAAACGTCGGCGTGACAGTCTGCAGCTGGACACGCCGTCACTTGTCGCCCGTTTCCCACAGCACACTCCCCCGACCGCCACAAAGACATGAGCCCCACGCTTTACCTGCTCCGCGTCTCGCTGAGACTCGTCAAACCTCCGCCGCAACTGCCCTTCGAACTCTTCGTACTCGCCGTTTCTCCCAACCGGCGAATCGCGGGGAGGAGAGATTAGGGCCGACATTGCACTCCGCTTGTCCGTGGCGACGTCGTCTTGTTCCCTCTTTTTTATTTCTCTCGCCCCTGTTCTCTTCGGAATTCCAGTCTCGTTGACAGCCAGTTGCTTTCCCCCTTCGGTGCGGACAGATTGCCTGACTGTGAGCGGCGCGCGGCTTCTCGTAATCTCGTGCTTCCCCGCCTCTTTACTGCGGGGCGTGCTGACGGCCGCAGGGGGCGTGGTCACGAGAGGCGGGGCGATGACGCCTATTTTGTAGTTTCAAACTGCACTCGCAGGCTGCGGCGGTCGGAAGTCGCTGCGAGTTCCCCTACAGATTAACTGAGGCAGGTGGGAATCGAAACGCGACCATTCTGCCGGTGGGTTTCATCTGTCAATGTGAGCTTTAAACTTCATGAATGGTGAGTAATACTTAATCAGTCTGATCATTGGAGTTTGTAGAGAAGGTGCGTCTCTCTCTAAACTAGATGGATTACTGGTGGGTGCGATGAGAGGACATGGTAACTTGATATCCACCTGTCCTTCCATAACTCCCTAATCTGGCAGGGCAGGGTTTAGGGGCAGCTGGAGCCTATCCTGGCAGTCACTGGGCACAAGGCAGGAACAATCCCCTGGACAAGGGGGTCTAGTCCATTGCAGGGCCATAACTTGACATTACATTCTCAAAACCCACCTACATTTACATTTATTTGCTTACATGCTTTTATCTAAAACAACTTACAAATGAGGTCAACATAATCGAGCAGACAGGAGCCTGGGCAGGGGCAAAGACAGATTCCCATGTGAGGTTGGGGTTTTTTCCCAAAAAAATGTACTTTACTCAAATTTGCTTACCATTTTGTTCATTTTCAATAAATGTTATGCAGATATTTTACTGGCCGAAGGGTTTCTGGTGAAAAGGTTCAAAGAAACAGAGATGCAACACAGACCTATTGAAACAATGACGATTACTATTCAGTGTCTGGCTTTGTTTCTTATTCCCACAATTTCAACTACATAAAGAAATAAACCTTGTAAGAAAACTGTAAAGTAGAACAGAATATTTGATATATTATATACTAATAATGCATCAGTGTTTTATTCAGTTTCAATATTGTACTTTTAATTTGACTTTTGCAAGTGTTATTTAAAAATTACTTCATTTTTAAAGGCGGTTAATATTTCATAGTGAGACTTTTCCCGATGGCACATTTCAAAGTAGCTGATTATTTATTTCAGAAAGTCTCTTTTAACCTGGTGTGGCGGACACCTGAAAGGAGGAAGGACCGGGAGAGGGACAATACCTCCCCCAGGCCACGAGAGGGTGTGCCTAGGGCATTGTCTCCCTCGAGACACTAGATGGCAGTCTCCCTGGGTTAAGCACCACTACAGATTCCCACAGGGCACAATGAGAACTGTACTCCATGGACTCAGCCCTGCTGCCAGGGGGAGCGGAGTGGACTAGTGAGCCATACTTTGTCGGACTCCAGCCTTACCTGGACGTTCTCCTGGGCCATGGTTTTGGGATGCCAGAAGTACTAACCACCCCCCACCACCCCCCTAGGTGCGACATAAAAGGAGCAGCCTGCTGCAGTTCGGGGAGCCAGAGTTGGGAGGAGGAAGACAAAGCTTGATGGAGGAGTGGACGAGAGACATGTATTAGAATTAGTGTGGCAGTCATGTGGGAAGCGATTCCTTGGAAGAGGAACTTGGTGAACTTTGTGGTCAAGCCTTTTGTGTCAGGAGTTTAGGGAGCTGCAGCGCCCCCTGGGAACTACAACCATTAGTTATGAAAACTCATCACCACAAGTGAAGAACTCTGAACAAACTGCAAGCTACCATAGTTACAATCAGCCATTCAACAGAAATTCACCAAACAGGGGAGTCTTGAAGTGCTTCCTAGACACATGATGGGGGTCAGAATTTTGAATGTACAGTAGGTGGGCATATCACTCCTTCACCAACTGGGCAGTACACAAAAAAAGAGTCTGAACTGAGACTTGATGCCATCACCCTCACTCTCCAGAATATAATGAAGACTGACTGGGGTAGGAGAGCCCAACTGCCAAGTAATCCATCAAAGCAGGCATCTCATGGACTAAAACCCAACACCATAAAGCTGCAGTGGTGATTAAACCCCACAGATGGTGTGCCCCCCCTTGGGCAGCTTTTATCTTCGTCCCTCTCAGCCACCACCTGCAGCTACAGTGCAAAGTCCAGGGTCACCGTAGATAACAACTGCCACTCTGTTTACTTCTGATTGGCACACAGGGACACTTAGGATGGACTGATTTAGGACTTATTTGTTCATATCTCAATCCAGGTGGTTTGCTGTGTGGTAGGTTGTAACAAGAATGACACGAGTACATCAAAAAAAGGTTTGGGGCAGCTACCCATATATTATGCCCTGCCTGCAAAAGGATAATTTTTGTGAATTGTGTTCAGGTTGAAGTCCAAAACAGAACTAAACTTAGTTTGGTATGAGGGCGGCTTTAAAGGCCATGACAGGAAGTGACGTCATGTGGACTGGAACCAGAAGTGATGTCGATGAGACTGGAAGTGGCATCATACATAGCGCCGGAACCAGAAGTGACACCTTTGGGACTGGAAGTGCCGTCATCCGTGGCGCTGGTGATGGAAGTGATGTCATCAATAGCGCCAGCACCTAGAGGGATTTCCCGGAGATAGTCTGCAGAGGACGAAGAGAGAAAATTAGTTCGGCTCACCACCCCCTGGTCTGGCGTGGTACTACTATTATTTCGGCCCTCTAGCTGCCTTCCAGTCAAATGATATTATATAATAGAGAGATGTCCTCACAGGTGGCGCAGTGGTAGTGCTGCTGCTTTGCAGTAAGAAGATTGTGGGTTTGCTTCCCAGTTCCTCCCTGTGTGGATAGCACTTTGAAAGCGCTATATAAATGTAATGAATTATTATTATTATGTCACACAAAAACTCATGAACCAGTGGGCCTGGCACTTTGATTGACATACACAGCAGTAGGAAAAAAATTGGAGAGTCTTAAATTCAAAAAGAAAATCCTCTTCCTTTCAGAATAAATTAAAAACAGCAGTGATTTGTGACGGCCGTGAAGCCTGCCATTGGAGTTTGGGGCTAGGCTGCCCGAGGCAGTCTCAGTGTGTCTGTTGTCACACACGTGCGATTAGGAGACAACTAAATGGCCTGAATAACAGTAATTCTATGCCTGGCCGGGGGGGGGGGCAGCGTGCACTAATTGCCTCTCTCGTTCCCTTACAGACCATTCTTGGGAAACCTGCCTTGCTCCATTGCCACTGATGACGTCACTTCCAGTTCCGGCCATGATTACATCACTTCCTCTGCTTGTATTTAAAAGCTGCCATTTTAAAGCAGCAATTCAGCTCTGTTTTGGACTCATACCTGTGAATATGTCTGTTCAATTTAACCAATTCTGCAACAAGGAAACATTATACGGGTGGCTGCCCCAAACCTTTGCAATGACTCTTTGTCATTCTTGTGACACTGTATGGCAGTGTAACTGATGCCAGTGCAGGTCAGATGCGGTTCTTGAAAACCTGACCTGCCCAGGCCTCTACCTTGATGTCCATCTCAAGAGCCCACAGCTGGCCACACAGTCCCTCAATTGCACCATCAAGGCTTTATCATGGATCATTGGCTGAAACCTGCTGACTTTGAAACTTAAATCCAGCATGATCTGAATGTTAGTCTTGTAACGTGGACTGGGGGGGTGCAGAGTCAGGTCAAGAGATTCAAATAGGGACAGCGTATGCCATCCAGACCTGAGAGGAGACGCCAGGTGAAACACCGAGTAAAGGATCTGGCATGGCAGCTCATAGAAAGAGAGACTGAGTAGAAGTTCAAGTGTGACAGAGTTCTGTTCCTGGGGGGGCAGGGCAGGGGGGGTTTGCTGTCTTTCTTAGGCCACCTTAACAGTGGGAGAAGCAAAGCCCCTAAAATAAGGAGGATCTTTCCGTTAAACAGCCCTACTTGATCCCTGTTTGAGTTGGACTGCCAGCTGTTCTTCCTGGCACCTGTAGAATAAAAGAATGTGGGCGGCACAGTGGCGCAGTGGGTAGTGCTGCTGCCTCACGGTTCACTTCCCAGGTCCTCCCTGCGTGGAATTTGCACGTTCTTCTCGTGTCTGCGTGGGTTTCCTTCCACAGTCTAAAGACATGCAGGTTAGGTGCATTGGCGGTCCTAAATTGTCCCTAGTGTGTGCTTGGTGTGTGTGTGTGCCTGCGGTGGGCTGGCGCCCTGCCAGGGGTTTGTTTCCTGCCTTGTGCCCTGTGTTGGCTGGGATTGGCTCCAGCAGACCCCTGTGACCCTGTAGTTAGGATATAGCGGGTTGGATGATGGATGGATGGATGGATGGATGAAAGAATGTGATGGTTGTAATGTGGAATTTATGGTGATGAATGGTTGTCCGCCATAGGTGGTCCTTCTTATTATTCAGTTTGACAAAGTGGTCCTCAGTCCAAAAACACTTTGAGAAGCACTCAAAGAAGGGCTCAGGAGGGTGAATACTGGCCTCCTACCTGCCCTGCCTTGGCTCACTCTAAAATGGATCACCTGGCCCTGTACTTTCTTGCCAACCTCTCTCTTTACATCCTACCTACTGGATCACCTGCCCCTCAGCATCCTGGCAGGTTCATTTCAAACGAGCAGTTCAGCTTTAGGACGTCTGCAGCGCTGCACAGCACAGCGAATGCCCGAAAGTGTTGATGTTTGTTATCATGGATCTCATCTTACAGGATGTTGGCATCACTTATAAGATGCCATCTGCACCCGGGGGTGGTCTAACAGTACAGAAGTCAAGTGTGGAGGAGCCACAAGAAGTGAGAGCGTTGTAATGAGACCGCCCTGAAACCACAGGGGTGGTACGGCTTCCTGCATAGACTTACGCTGTGGCAGTTGCTCACAATCTGCTCAGCCGAGGAGTGCCCCAAATGGTGCCACGCAGACGGTGGCAAGACGCAATGGGGCTGATGGTCTGTGGAGAAGAGAAGGCAGAGAGAATGCAAGTAGTGGGCCCTGCGGTTTCAGCAGCTCATCTGTAGGAATGAGGGGGGCCCCCATGCTACTCCAAATCCTGATCCCCTTATTTAGTTTGGGGAGCTTATTTAATTCTCTTGTATCCCAGGGCCGGCTCTGGGGGGCCATTTAGTTGGTGTAAGCCCCCCAAACATCATCTCAAGCCCCTTACCCATGTTGTAAAAGGTATCCTGTTGGATTTTTCACACTTCATCATCATCCCCCCCCCCTTTAGTATTTCAGACTCCCTGCCTTTGGTCTGCAGCCGTGTGAGTTTTCCTTTCAGTTCATCCCGAATGTTGAATTTATTTGGAATATCGAAATTCTTCCATTGATCATCAAGCCCACCTGGTGTTATTTATCAGAGAACATGCAAACTCCACATAGACGGCGACTGGATGTTGAACCCGGGACTTCGGAGCTGTGAAGCGGCAGCACTGAACTCAAGTAAGCCTTATTTGATATAGCGCCTTTCACACAGGACACTCTGCCTGTGTTGGTCCCAAGAACTATTTTAGTAAATTGAGGATGTAAAAAGAAATTAAATGAACAGGCCCTACATTGTAAGAGGAGATCGGTGACGCCACTGACCTCCAGACTGTGAGTGGACATCAACAGAGCAGACCAAAGTGGACTTCACAAAAGAAAAGCCTGAAGCCCAGGCAACCACAATTAAAAAGAGCATCAAACGCTTTCAACACCACGGAGGGAGCTGCGGGTTTCACTTTCAATCAAATCAAAAATTCAAGGCAATTTGGAAGTTTTTCGGTAACCACGGTGGACAGACGCCAACCCAATGGCTTATTAGAATTGGTACAATCTAGACGAGAACGGGCCAGTCAGCCCAGTAAAGCTTGTCAATCCTGTCCACTTCATTCTTCTAAAAAAATCGGGAGTGGTCTCCCCTCGACTTTCTCGTATATTCAGATATGGGGATGGATACAGTTGTGCTTGAAAGTTTGTGAACCCTTTAGAATTTTCTATATTTCTGCATAAATATGACCTAAAACATCAGCAGATATCACTCAAGTCCTAAAAGTAGATAAAGAGAAACCAGTTAAACAAATGAGACAAAAATATTATACTTGGTAATTTATTTATTGAGGAAAATGATTGAATATTACATATTTGTGGGTGGCAAAAGTATGGGAACCTTTGCTTTCAGTATCTGCTGTGACCCCCCTTTGCACGTTTCTGGTAACTTCTGATCATTCCTGCACACCGGCTTGGAGGAATTTTCGCCCATTCCTCCGTACAGAACAGCTTCAACTCTGGGATGTTGGTGGGTTTCCTCACATTGAGTGCTCACTTCAGGTCCTTCCACAACATTTCGATTGGATTAAGGTCAGGACTTTGACTTGGCCATTCCAAAACATTAACTTTATTCTTCTTTAACCATTCTTTGGTAGAACGACTTGTGTGCTTAGGGTCGTTGTCTTGCTGCATGACCCACCTTCTCTTGAGATTCAGTTCATGGACAGATGTCCTGACATTTTCCTTTAGAATTCTCTGATATAATTCAGAATTCATTGTTCCATCGATGAAGACAAGCCGTCCTGGCCCAGATGCAGCAAAACAGGCCCAAACCATAATACTACCAGCAGCATGTTTCACAGATGGGATGAGGTTCTTATGCTGGAATGCAGTGTTTTCCTTTCTCCAAACGTAACGCTTTTCATTTAAACCATAAAGTTCTATTTTGGTCTCATCCGTCCACAAAACATTCTTCCAATAGCCTTCTGGTTTGTCCACGTGATCTTTAGCCAAATGCAGATGAGCAGCAATGTTTTTTTTGGAGAGCAGTGGCTTTCTCCTTGCAACCCTGCCATGCACACCATTGTTGTTGAGTGTTCTCCTGATGATGGACTCATGAACATGAACATTAACATGTGAGAGAGGCCTTCAGTTGCTTAGAAGTTCCCCTGGGGTCCTTTGTGACCTCGCCGACTATTACACGTGTGCCTTGCTCTTGGAGTGATCTTTGTTGGTCGACCACTCCTGCGGAGGGTAACAGTGGTCTTGAATTTCCTCCATTTGTACACAATCTGTCTGGCTGTGGATTGCTGGAGTCCAAACTCTTTAGAGATGGTTTTGTGACCTTTTCCAGCCTGATGAGCATCAACAACTCTTTTTGTGAGGTCCTCAGAAATCTCCTTTGTTCATGCCATGATACACTTCCACAAACATGTGTTGTGAAGAGCAGACTTTGATAGATCCTGTTCTTTAAATAACACAGGGTGCCCACTCACACCTGATTGGCATCCCATTGACTCGAATTTCACCTTTAAACTAACTGATCATCCGTGAGGTTCACATACTTTTGCCAATCACAGATATGTAATATTCAATCATTTTAGAACATCAGAACATTAGGACACCCTAGACAAGAACAGGCCATTCAGCCCAACAAAGCTCGCCAGTCATCTCCACTAATTTCCTCCAAGAAAACATCAAGTTGAGTTTTGAAAGTCCCTAACGTCTTACTGTCCACCACACTATTGGTCGCTTATTCCAAGTGTCTATCGTTCTTTGTGTAAAGAAAAAATTCCTAATGTTCATGTGAAATTTACCCTTCACAAGTTTACAGCTGTGTCCCCGTGTTCTTGATGAACTCATTTTAAAATACAAGTCTCGATCCACTGGACTAACTCCCTTCATAATTTTAAACACTTCATTCAGGTCTCCTCTTAATCTTCTTTTATTTAAACTGTAAAGGCTCAGCTCTTTTAATCTTTCCTCATAATTCATCCCCTGTAGCCCTGGAATCAGCCTAGTCGCTCTTCTCTCTTTATTTTCCTCAATAAATAAATGACCAAGTATAATATTTTTGTCTCATTTGTTTAACTGGTTTCTCTTTATCTACTTTTAGGACTTGAGTGACAATCTGATGATATTTTAGATCATATTTATGCAGAAATATAGAAAATTCTAAATGGTTCACAAACTTTCAAGCACCACTGTATTTGAGGAGTAAACAACACGACAAGAATTTTTTAAACTGGCCGTCCCTGCTAGTCGCTCAGCCTGCGTTGAAGTGAAACGGGACAAACTTTAAAAATCAATAAATAAACAGGTATTGCTAGCTAAACAAAGGCGAGGCACACTCCAACACGTGGCCAGAGGAAGAGCGACTCGAACAGAAGCCGGCGAGTGAGCGAGGAGGCCCCTGCCTGGCTCCCCACTTCTGAGGTACCACTTGCCCTTCCCCTCGGCCCGCAGCCTCTGTCTCAGATTAGCATGAATATATCGCTACTGCAAGTGAACGATGATTCTTAGGGTGATGAGAGAAGTCGCAGAATCAACCGGAATGTTCAAGCAAATTATAGAAACAAAAACCCGATCTAAATGCTATGGTGGGCTGCATCAGGAGTGGGCAGGAGGAGGAGTATAGGAAGCTAATCAAGGACTTTGTTAAATGGTGCGACTCAAACCACTTACACCTGAACACCAGCAAAACCGAGGAGCTGGTGATGGATTTTAGGAGGACCAGGCCCCTCATGGACCCCGTGATCATCAGAGGTGACTGTGTGTAGAAGGTGCAGACCTATAAATACCTGGGAGTGCAGCTGGATGATAAACTGGACTGGACTGCCAATACTGATGATCTGTGCAAGAGAGGACAGAGCCGACTATACTTCCTTAGAAGGCTGGCGTCCTTCAACATCTGCAATAAGATGCTTCAGATGTTCTATCAGATGGTTGTAGCGAGCGCCCTCTTCTATGTGGTGGTGTGCTGGGGAGGCAGCATAAAGAAGAGGGACAAACTGGTGAGGAAGGCAGGCTCTATTGTAGGCACGGAGCTGGACAGTCTGACATCCGTGGCAGAGCGACGGGCACTGAGCAGACTCCTGTCAATCATGGAGAATCCACTGCATCCACTGAACAGGATCATCTCCAGACAGAGGAGCAGCTTCAGTGACAGACTGCTGTCACCGTCCTGCTCCACTGACAGACTGAGGAGACCCCACACTATGTGACTCTTCAGTTCCACCCGGGGGTGTAAACGTTAACATTATACAAAGATATTGTCTGTTATACCTGCATTGTTATCACTCTTTAATTTAATATTGTTCTTTATCAGTACCTCACGACCCGACCTCGGAAGAAGATGGATGGATGGATGGATGGATGGATTTTTATCAGTATGCTGCTGCTGGAGTATGTGAATTTCCCCTTGAGATTAATAAAGTATCTATCTATCTATCTATTATATAGTGCCTTTCACTCTATCTATCTATCTATCTATCTATTATATAGTGCCTTTCACTCTATCTATCTATCTATCTATCTATCTATCTATCTATCTATCTATCTATCTATCTATTA
>JANRMT010062837.1:104764009-104788828 GCA_026402145.1 Polypterus bichir lapradei
TATAGTGCCTTTCACTCTATCTATCTATCTATCTATCTATCTATCTAAATCTGTTAATTGTTTTCTCGTTTGTTAGCTGGGTGGAGGTAAGGTACGCCCCGAGGCTGGCATCTGAGTGAGGAGGGTCCCGACCCCGTCCCCTAGATCCACTGCATCTCTGTCGGATTCGCACAAATAAATGAGAACCGCAAACAAACTCTGATACTTAGAGAGACGAGAGAAGTCACAAAATCAACTGAAATGTTCAAACAAATTCTAGAAAAAAAACGATCTAACTCTGTGAAGTAGTTCTCTCATGAAAAGCAGACAGACAGACAGACAGACGGGCAGACTTTGGATTATATATTTTGTAACAAAGGTGCTATATTGGCGCCTGACCCTACACAGACTCACACCAGAGGGGCACGTCTTCTCCGTGTCCCACAGACACAACACAGTCCCAAAGCACCACACAAAACACCACACTCTTCTTCTTTAACCACCACTCCTCTCTGTCAAGCTTTGTCTTCCTCCTCCCGACTCTGGCTCCTCGAGTGGTGGCTGCTGGGCCCTTTTTTGGTCCACCCGGAAGTGCTGCAGGTGGTTGACTGCCAAGTTCTGGCTGCACTTCCGGGTGTGGCGAATACACTGCGGGAAACTGAGGCACCGCGCAAACCCAAGAGGGTTGCCATCTAGCGTCCAGGGGGAGATATTGCAAAGTCCATGGCTGCTCCCCCTGAACATACACTGAAGGGGCATCCCGGCCAGGCATGGACCCCGGCCGTCCGCCGCGATATATATAGATAGATACTTACATGTCAACTTCCTAATCAGCCGACTTCAGGTGCTTCAGTAAACGTTCTGAGCATCACCTGGATAATAACATAAATACAAGACAGCAAGATTGTTACAGTCTGCTTTATATATAAGATTATATACATTATAGAACCATCAACGACAAATGAAATCAAATCTCTCTATTATAATAAAAAAAATCCTTGGATGAGACAAGACTTTTTCAGAGAGATACTTTCATGTTCCATGAGACAAAACTTTGTGCCAAAATATTTAATCACACCAGGGCCGGAAATAAAAGACAAAGAGTAGATGACAAAGTAGAACGTCATAAAGAATTCAAAAACGCTGGCGCAGTACACATGCAGAGCAACTTAGAGATAATTTGAAAGTCTCAAAAAAAAGGATAGTAAAGGTCACATTAATGCTAACAAACGGAAATCATTATTCAATGAAATAACGGAAGAGCAAAAAGAGATGGAATACATGGACATAGGTGATGCGACAGAAGTATGGAGATATTGTTCAGATTTAAACTTTAAGTTGGAGACTTGTAGATCATCTGATTCGTGTTGCCATCGAGGAAAAGTAGCGTCTCTAACTAATGAAGAGGCGTCTCTACGGGAATTAAAAGCTTTGTTGTTTGGTGAAAGTGAAATCCACAAATGTGAGCGGCAGAGACGCGAAATGGCTGGTGTGTAGCGCAGGTAGGGGGGCTTGGCGAGCGAAGCGAGCAGGGGGTGAAGCCTCCTAGTTATTAATATATTGAATAATTATTATAAAAGTAAAGTTGAATAAATCAGACTCTGCAGCTGCATGAATAAAAGGTAAAGTACCACTTCTGGTTAGCGGAAAGACCTCAAACGTTGACAGAAATCTACGTTTTGTACTTAATACTTGTATGCAGAATTTGATTGACCGAAGTGAAAGCGAACTCAAGTTATCGTGTTTACACACACAGACACACAGACAGACAGAATTCCAAAAATGGTATCTTCAGACTCAGGGAGGTCCATCAAAATCTCGACATCGACTTTTTGGACAATTCCAATACTTTCCCTGTACTTTGTATACGAGAAAGAAAAAACGTTGAGTTTTAAAAGTCCCTGAGGTCCTGCTGTCTGCCACATTACTTGGTCTCTTATTCCACATGTCTATGGTTCTCTGCGTGAAGAAAAACTTTCCAATGTTTGCAGGAAATTGCCCCTTCACACGTTCCCAGCTGTGCCCCCCCCCCATGTTCTTGCTGAACTCAGTTTAAAGTCACCGTCTCGATTCTCTGCACTAATCCTCTTCCTAATTCTGTACCCTTCAGTCGGGTCTCCTCTGGACCTTTCTCTAGTCCTGTTATGTCCATTTTGTAGCCTGATGACCCAAACTGCACCCCCAGGACTCCAGATCTCACCAGTGCGTCATAATGCTCGAGCAGACCCTCCGAACACACACAGTGCAGCGCTCTGCTGTCCGTCTAGTTGGAGCCAAAGTCAAATGGTCACGCGGGATTGTGCCAGTCTTGCCGTAGTGACATTTCTTTGGGCAGAGGGAGCAGGGCAGAGCTCAGTGGGTCTCCCTCTGAAACACAAGCCGATCTGAAGGCTGACCGCGCTTGGCCGAGAACAGGAGACCTGATGGGCTGAGCTGAGGAGACGTTCGACAGCAGAAAGAAGCACTGAAGTGCATTTTGGGCTGAATGGACAGACCCTGGTAGTTCTTATCATTGGACTCTTTATTGATTATTTAGGTGTTTTTAATCTCCACTGAACACTTTGATGGATTTCATGATTTATTTGAGACTTTTGCACTGCACTTTATTAAGATAACCTGGTGTGGGAATAACAAGCACTGCACACTTAACACCTGCTCTTACTGTGACATGTGTCCTCATTGCCCTGTCCATCTCACCCTGTTTGTGCCTATCAAGAGGAGTATGCCAACTCCAGGCATCACTGGGGTTTACTGGGATTCTCGCTGGGAGAAGTGGTGTGATATTCTCGCTTGCTGCGTGCCAATTGAGGAGGCAGAGCGAGATGCTGTGGACGTCGCAGGACAATCCGCTGGTACTGATGGAGTCAGCAGACCAGGACCTACAGGGGCCAGTGGAGGTGACAGACGGGGGGAACAGACTGGGATCTGTGGATACCATTAGAGTTGGCAGACTAGAATCTGCGGGTACCATTAGAGTCGGCAGACTAGAATCTGCGGGTACCAATGGAGGTGGTACACTGGAATGCTGAGGGCTTCACAAGAGGGACTGGGGGTGTCTGATGGATGTGGCAGGCTGGGATCTGCGGGTGCCAATTTTGGTAGCAGGCCAGGATCTAAATGTGCTGATGGAGGTGACAGACCAGGGTTTGCAGATGCAGATAGAGATGGCAGTCCAGGACCTGTGGGTGCCAATGGAGGTGGCACACTGGAATGCCGAGGGCTTCACAAGAGGGACTGGGGGTGTTTGATGAATGTGGCAGGCTGGGATCTACGGGTACTAATGGTGGTGGTAAACGGGGATGCTGAGGACTTCACATCAGGGATGTGGCAGAGAAAATGGAGCCCATCGTGAATGGGTTTTATTTGGTTTTTAGTGGTGTTCATTTTTTTACTCGCATGAAGACACTTTATGGGCACAATTTACTTGCTGCTTTATTTATTGATTCTTTTGGGTGCCCCCTGGCACTTTTTTTCTTCATTGTTATTTTTAGCAAACACTGTTCACTCTTTGAACTTTGTCGTCTTGTTTGCCCCCTCACATGCTTGGTTATGAACATACAAAATGTCTCAGGTGCCCACAGCTAGGAGCACAGGGGCATCACAAGCACACCCACAAGGACGGGTCTGGTTGTTAATAGAAAAGCTGACAGACCTGATCCTCCACTGTAACTGAGCCTCACCAATGGTGGTCTACTGGTCAGATAGTCCATAACACACACCACCATGAGCTCATCCACCTGCATATCCCTGAGCTCACCCTGTAATGTAGATGGCTGGGTGGCACTGAAGGCACTGCCAGCCTTGTGGAGCAGATCGGCCCATTCTTTGTCTGATAGGCAAACTTCACAACAGGACCAGCATCTCATGATGTGGGACATTCAGGGCCCCTGGCCTGCAGTTTTCTACAGCAGTGGCACATTCTGGAGCTTACCAGGGTAAAAGAAGTTCAGTGCGTGTGACCTCAGCTCGGCATCTCACTTTGCCACACCGTGGAGTCTCTTGGTGGCTTTGGTGTCAATGCAATAAAACCCGTGAAGCGCATTTAATGATGCAATTAAAAAAAGCCCTCAGTGAGGCTCCCCAGGGGCTCCCAGCGCCCGCCACTGGAGGACTCGCACCGAGGGACCTCAGATCCCAGCAGCACTTCTCGAGGACTCAGAAGCTCAGGAACCCTGGGATGGCACATAATTGGCAGCGCTAACGACCCTCAGCGGCGCGGCTCTGACAGAACCGTTATTTATTTTAGGGCGCATCATTAAGGCCTTGGCTTGTTGGCCTCCGTGTGTCTCACGTCTCTCGCGACTCGGCCATGTTCTCTGTTTGTGTGTTTGCATCTTTTCTTGTGGTGCCAGGGGTGTTGACATTGCAGAAGGTGTTAGTTAGGCAGCGAGTGTTCCCCGGATGGCATGGAGCTGAAGCTGCAAGGCCTCAAGCTGTTTGCACCGACGCTCCCCGCACCTTAAAGGGCACAGCCAGCGGCCGGCCGACATTTACAGCGCAGAGTCGTGGCACAGGGTGGTCAGCTGGGCAGCCACTGATTGACATTTAAGGTGGGTGCCATGGGGGCTGGCACAGCTTCGGTCAGACGCCGGGTGTGTGGGGTCCACTCAAGTCTCAATCCATCAGGTAGACTGACAAATTCTTTTGGTTTTACCCGACATCAATGTAAAGGCACTATATAATATAACAGAGCCCGGCTTATGTTAATGGGCATCTGTGGAATGGCCAGCTGGGCACGAGTGTGGCCTGTGATGGACTAGGCCAGCATTTCTCAACCTTTACGTATTTGCGGCCCGAATTTTCATAACAGTTTTAATCGCGCCCCCCTAACTTTTTTTGAAAGGAGCCCACTAATACTAATTTGTTCGTTTTTAATTAATGATATATCATAGATTCATATTTTATTACACCTACTTAACTTTTATCGACATTTATCTAACTGTATTTATTTTCTAGTATCAGAATGTAGTTTAAGTTGATTTGTTTTGGTTTCAATAGATGTTTTTTTCATATTTTTGATTCTTGTTTTCTTTTTTTCACATCTTCGTGCCCCCCTATGGGGGGCCCGCCACACAGTTTGAGAACCACTGGACTAGGCATCCAATTGTAGCCATTTATCTTGCCTTGCAAAGGACTCATGTTGGCATGTGGGCATGTGTGTGACTGATGGACTGGCAACCTGCCCTGGGCATCAATCCTCTCTTGCAATGGACCCACATATGTTTGTGTGTTTGAGTAGGTAGACCCCAGCTGGGATGCCTTCTGTGTACAGTTTGCTCATTCTCTCTGTGCCCCTGCCGTCTCACGTTCTGTGGTATTGATGACTGGGCACTAAAGCGACCACTGATGGACTGGCAGTCTCTCTATGTGCCATGTGCAAGGTGCTGCCAGATGTTGTTATTCACAGTTTGGTGCCACTCATTTACAATTTATTTCATGATCTCCATGGAACAATCCTGCCTGTGCCCGATGCCACCAGGGTCAGCTTCAGTTACACAAAACTAAGTGGGCTTGAAAATGAATGAATGGAGTGATGGATACTTGGCCAGCCTAGGATGTTATTATTATTCACAGCTTTGTGCCACTCATTTATCACACCACTGCTTATGCTTTATTTCAAGATTTCATTAATAAATTTATAACAACTCCAATGTTCATCCTGTTTAACAATAAGAAACTGATGTGCCCTTCCATGGGCACACTTTACATGAAACTGGAGTAAGTCAGGTGAAAATCTGAATGCCCTGACTGTTTTAATAAGACCCCGGTGGCACAGTGCTTGGCACTGCTGACTTAGAGCTCCAGAGTGCCACGTTCAAATCCCACCCTGGGCACTGCCTGTGTGGAGTTGGTATATTGTGCCCCTGCTGGCATGAGTGCTGTGTCAGCTCTCAGTGAGGTGCAGGCCCTGTCTGCATTGGCACAGACTACCACTAGATGGTGCACTGCCACCTGTGGAGCGCGGACCTTCTTGTGCGTTTGGAAAGGAGATGACAACGTGGTGCAGAGTTTAGAAAGTCAGTTTTTGAATGGACTATTACAATAGCCAGGCTGGCATAGGTGACACTTGCAGGTGACTGGTTTAAAATGGTGGTCCCAGACCCCAGCTGGGATGCCTTCTGTGTACAGTTTGCTCATTCTCTCTGTGCTCCTGCCATCTCAAGGTCTGTGGTATTGATGACTGGGCATTAAACCGACCAGTGATGGACTGGCATGTGCCATATGCAATGTGCTGCCAGATCCAGCTTCAGGAAAAAAAGTGAGGAGGATGGAGGGCTTTGGACCCTCCGGCTGAATCCAGTCAGGAGCCTGGAAATGGGGGATCAATGTCTCAGCATGTGGTGCACTCAACTGGGTCGGTTCTTTGGGGCCCAGTGCTCTCAGTTTCAAGAATTAAAAAAGCCTACACAATATTTTATAAAAGAGAATGTGAAACAGTGACAATTAAAATAAATTCGAACACAGCACAGCGCAAATAATCCAACAGTCAAATTCGGAGTTGAAGTCACGCAGGCGTAAAGGCGGCTTACCTGACTCACGGCGCCCTCTGGTGGACAGACGAGGAATGTAGACTACGGAAGGCTGAGGCTGAAGAATTAGCGGAAATGGAACAAATGACTGCAAAGAGGACAGACTGAGGATGAAGGTGGCATTCATGACGGGACAGATCGGGAATGAGTGGAATGAGGGCAGACTAAGGCTAAGGGTCTCGTTCATAGTGGCATTAGGAATAAAGTGAGACAATCCTGGAATAATTTGACTATGAAGTGAACCATGTGGGGTCATTTTAAATAAGAGCCTTGGGCAAGGGTATACTTTAGAAAGGCGCTACATAAAACCGCCATACCGTGCCTGCAAAATGCATTGGGCCAGTATAAGCTTTGGAAAGGCGCTATAAAGAATTACAATAGTATGCCTATAAAAGACCTGAGGTAAGTGTATAGTTTAGAAAGATGATAAATAAAAGAGTAATACTGTGGCTGTAAAGGGCAGTTAGTAAGTGTCTTCTTTGGAAAGGCGCTATATAAAATAGCAATGCTTTGCCTATAAAGTATAATAGACCAGTGTTGGCTTCAGAAAGGCACTACAGTATATAAAAATAGATTACTGTGCCTGTAAAAGGGCCTTAGGTAAGCGTGTGCTTTAGATGTGCATTGAGTTACTGTGAGTTTAGAAAGGCACTATATAAAAGAATTAACGTCAGTCTCAGTCACGACCTTCGACGTCACTCTTAACAAATCTTTTCACGCTGCAGTCGTCACACTGCACAAGGCTGGAGAGTGTTTACTTTGGAAAGGCGCTATATATAATAAGTAGGATCGATATCAGTCATCGATTGTCAGTGTCACCCTAAGTTAGTGACGCTGCACAAATATGAATGTAACAGCAACACCTCACCTGGTAACAGGACTCGGGCCAGTGAATGCTTTAGAAAGGCACTATATAGAAAAACAACGCAGTCGCTGTGCTGGAGAAGGGCCATGAAAAACTACAGCGCTGTCTCTGTAAAATACTCTGGGCCGTATGCTTTTGAAAGGCGCTATAAAAACCAGTAAAGAGAGTGACGGACAGCAGCACTCCTGGTTCAACTCCTCAGATCACTACAATGGCTTCCTGTAGTGACACATAATAATTCAAAGCCTTGATGCTCACCTACAGAGTAGTCAGAGGGTCAGCACCTATGCTTGTGGTGACACTTGTGAGGTCCTCTGCTCCTTCTTGACCACTTAGGTCCGTTTTTGAATGGCGTCAGGTGACGTCACTACTGCGTGGTATCAAATCTCAGTCCAAACTCTTTTCATGTGAAGCTTCTTGCTGGTGGAATAAGCTGCCCACCTCCATTCGGAATTCTGATTCCCTCTGTAATGGAGCTGGGCGGTCAGCGAGCCCCAAACCCCGAACAGGAACACACAAAGAGTCCCGGGTTCAAATAATGGAAGGTCTATTAACCAAATACCTCCAAAAGTAGCACAAGCGCAGGCTTTCTTTCCAGTTCCTCTTCCTCCACAACACTCTCTCCTGTAACCACCGCACTGCCCTCCTCCATTCGAGTGTTGCTCCATGTCCTCCCGGCCCCCTTTTATTAAGGACCCCTGGAGTACTTCTGGTGCTACTGCCAGATGGAAACACTTCCATGTCATATGGAAGTCCCATTCATTAGACAGCACATTTCCCGACAGCACCCCCTTGCAGCACCTACAGACCCCAGCAGGGCTCTGTTGCTGGACTACAGTTCCCAGCATGCCCTACTGGTTCTGTGCTGGGCACTGATATCCAGGGATGCTGCCATTTAGCGTCCTGGGGGAATAAAGAGTCCCCAGCGACATCTTCTGGTGGGCTGTCCGTCCATCCCTTCCAGCCATCACTTCTGGGTCTGGTTCCTTCCTCTCTCCTGCTTGGAGCCTCTCATCTGGGAAAGGAGCCATCCCCTCTTCAGGTCCAACCCCAGTGTGTTTACGAAGCGATTGAAGACCCTCTGGTTTGGTCAGTTTCCATCTACTGTAACTTGGTGCCATTTACAGTCATATGAAAAAGTTTGGGAAGCCCTCTTAATTCTTTGGATTTTTGTTTCTCATTGGCTGAGCTTTTAAAGTAGCAACTTCCTTTTAATATCTGACATGCCTTATGGACACAGTAGGATTTCAGCAGTGACATCAAGTTTATTGGATTAACAGAAAATATGCAATATGCGTCATAACAAAATTAGACAGGTGCATAAATGTGGGCATCCAACAGAGATATGACATCAATACTTAGCTGAGCCTCCTTTTGCTCCTTTGAGCCTCTAGACGCTGTCCTCCTGTAGCCTGTGATGAGCGTCTGGATTCTGGATGGAGGTATTTCTGGCCATTCTTCATACAAAATCTCTCCAGTTCAGTTCAATTTGATGGACAGCCTGCTTCAAATCATCCCATAGATATTCGATGATATTCAAGTCAGGGGACTGTGATGGCCATTTCAGAACATTGTACTTCTCCCTCTGCATGAATGCCTTTGTGTTTTGGGTCATTGTCTTGTTGGAATATCCAACCCCTGCTTAAGTAACTTCAACTTTGTGACTGATGCTTGAACATTATCCTGAAGAGTTTGATGATATCGAGTTGAATTCATCCGACCCTCGACTTTAACAAGGGCCCCAGTCAGTGAACTGGCCACACAGCCCCACAGCATGATGGGACCTTCACCAAATGTGACAGTAGGTAGCAGGTGTTTTTCTTGTTCTTGTTCCGCCATGCAAAGCGCTTTTTGTTCTGACCAAATAACTCCATTTATGTCTCATCAGTCCAAAGCACTTTGTTCCCAAATGAGTCTGTCTTGTCTAAATGAGCATTTGATACAACAAGTGACTCTGTGTGTGGCGTGAGTGCAGAAAGGGCTTCTTTCTCCTCACCCTGCCATACAGATGTGCTGAATTGTAGAACGATGTCCAGATACACCATCTGCAGCGAGATGTTCTTGCAGGTCTCTGGAGGTGATCTGTGGTTGTCTGTCACCATTCTCACAATCCTGTCTCTCATATGCCGCTCCTGTATTTTTCTTGGCCTGCCAGACCTGCTGGGTTGGTTTAACAGCAACTGTGCCTGTGGCCTTCCATTTCCTGATTCCATTCCTTACAGTTGAAACTGACAGTTTAAACCTCTGAGATGGCTTTTTGTAGCCTTCCCCTAAACCAGGAGACTCAACAATCTTTGTTTTCAGATCTTTTGAGAGTTGCTTTGAGGATCCCATGCTGTCTGTCATTCTTCAGAGGAGAGTCAAAGGGAAGGAAGCACAACTTGCAATTGGCCACCTTAAATACCTTTTACCACTCATGATTGGACACTCCAGTCTATGAAGTTCAAGGCTTAACGAGCTCATCTAACCAAGTAATCAGCATTGAGCAGTGACAGGCATTCAAATCAGCACAATGACAAGGGGACACACATTTTGTGCACAGCCAGTTTTTCACTTTTGATTTAATTTCATACAACTAAATACTGCGTCACTAAAAATCTTTGTTCAGAAAACACCGCAGTACTCCTAGGAAATGAAAGACACGCCACTGTTATCATTATTGTTGAAAAGAGAGTCAATTATTCTGTAGGCTGAGAGAGGGTCCCAAACTTTTTCATATGACTGTATTTCTGGGCTCTTCACTTGTGATGGTCACACGTCTCCCCAAACAGTTCCCAAACTAACGTGTAATCAGTTATGTTGACCTCCTTTGTAAGTCGCTTTGGATAAAAGAGTCTGCCAAACAATGCCATGTAAATGTGCTTGTAAAGTTAAACATACAAAACGTCACGTTGTCACCATTAAGCAAAGCAATGGTGGGCCGAGGCCGGGACGTGCGGTGCGCCTCCCTGCTTTGATGTCAGCGGTTTGGTGACGGACTTCCCAGCCGTCTAGGAATGCACAGCGCCAACACTTTCGTGCTTTGGCCGTTCCGTTTTTTTTTTTGTTCCACTGCTTGCCTTTAAAATGGAAAATTAGTGAATGTCTTCAACTTGGCAGCTGCCTCGTACGCTGCAATCCATCACTGATACCGAGTGGCAGATTTCCTCTGTGAAGTGTGGCTGGGAATAAAAAAAAAAAAAAAGCATGGAAAAAAGAAAAAAAAAAAAGACAAAGAGGTCGCTGAAAGCCTTGACAGGTGGGCTGTGAATGTGGAGGCACGAGGCTGGACCGGGGTGAGCCTTGGACATCAGGAGCGCCAGCGTGTTCACCTCTCCTCGAACCCTCTCCTTAATATGAAACAAACGCTCTAATTACGTACTTTCGGAGGGGCTCATCCCTTTATTCTTGGCTCGCTCTGTTAATCTTTACACAAACACCGGGAGACACCCGTTGTACAAGTGGGCCGTCTGCTTTTCTTCCTCACCGATTGAGATGTGTTAAGAAAAGAGCTTCTCGTGTTTGATTTTGGTCCAGCAGAAGAGTGAGAAAGAAAATGTCAAGGGACGAGAACCTGGAAATCAGCCTGCATTCTCAGATTTTCCAGGAGAGTTGGAAAAGGGTGGAATAGAAGCCAAGAATACAAATGAGAGGCCTAAAAATAAGCTTCATTCATAAAGATGCAGAGAACATCTACTGGTATGAACAGCAGAATGGAGCGCAGGGGCCGCCAGGGTCCATAAGACGTGACGGATCAGGGTCAGGACGCGGTCAGAATGGACAAAAACAAGGGGAGAACAACTGAGTTCAGGACTGGGGATCTGTGCATGGGCAGTGCCAAGTGACCTCTGTGGCCCAGTAGGAAAATGAGTGAGGGATTCCTGTTTCGTGCCTCATCATCATCATCTTCATCTTCTGGCTGCTCCCGTTAGGGGTCGTCACAGCGGATCATCTTCTTCCACATCTTTCTGTCCTCGTCATCTTGCTCTGTCACCCCCATCACTTGCATGTCTTCTCTCACGACACCCATAAACCTTCTCTTAGACCTTCCTCTTCTCCTCTTCCCTGGCAGCTCTATCCTTAGCACCCTTCTACCAATATACCCCTCATCTCTCCTCTGCGCATGTCCAAACCAATGCAATCTCGCCTCTCTGCCTTTGTCTCCCAACCATCCATCCTCGTCACACCCAATGTAAATCTTAGCATCTTTAACTCTGCCACCTCCAGCTCTGTCTCCTGTGCCACCGTCTTCAACCCAATCAGGGATGGCAAATGAATTATTAATGTTATTATTATTAGAATAATCTGAACGAGAGCAGGCCATTGAGGCCCAAAAAGCTTGCCAGTCTTATCCACGTAATTCCTCCAAATAACATTAAATCGAGTTTTGAAGGACCCTAAAGTCCTACTGGCCACCACACTACTTGGTAACGTCGGAGATGTGGCTCCTCTCCTGGTTGGCTTTCTCCACACATGTCGTAGGATCCTCTTTCTTTGTTCAGAGACTCTTCTCTTTCCCCACCTTGGACACACCTGCTGGTTGTCGGCGGTACTGCAAGTTTTTCTTCAAAGTTTCACATGCAGTGTCCTCACCGGCTGGGCGGATGTTGGTTAGTCACCTCGCGTTGTTAGCAAGACGAACGTTGGCTTTTACTTATAGCCTCTCTCTCTTTCTCGCTCTCTCTTTTGCTTTCCTTAGCAAGGGTCAGACTTGTGGCCCCCTCGGTCGGCTCCAAAACAGACCAGCATACCACCCTTCCAGTCCTGCACCAGATTGCCATTTGGAGTTGAAGGGATTGTGCCAACCCGTTTTTGTGATTCCACCCTAGACAATGGAGAAGCTGCTATTGAGGACAGTCCCATGTTAGGGCCTGGTTGAGAGCAGTGAGCGCCCACCTCAAGCAGTGGTTGAGTTTCAGTCAAAAGTCCACTTTTGGCTTTTTGTTTGCCATTGTGTTTTCTTGGTTGATGGCTCAGCCCCATTAATAAATATTGATGAGTTACCATCACATAGAAATATTCAGGATTATTTTGCAGCATAGGGTGGCGCAGTGGGTAGCGCTGCTGCCTCGCAGTTAGGAGACCCGGGTTCGCTTCCTGGGTCCTCCCTGCGTGGAGTTTGCATGTTCTCCCCGTGTCTGCGTGTGTTTCCCCCACAGTCCAAAGACATGCAGGTTAGGCGGACTGGTGATGCTAAACTGGCCCTAGTGTGTGTGCACTGCAGTAGGCTGGCGCCCTGCCCGGGGTTTGTTTCCTGTCTTGTGCCCTGTGTTGGCTGGGATTGGCTCCAGCAGACCCCCGTGACCCTGTAGTTAGGATATAGCGGGTTGGATAATGGATGGATGGATGGTGTTATTTCATCCACTAGAGGCAGCAGAACACTGTAAAGTGGATCATCAAACGTCACCCTGAGTCTGACTCGGCCTCAACCGTATTTACATAGAATTCCGAGTCCAAGTCGTACTTGGGGTTAACACCAATGTGTTGGGGTGGTCATTTGCAGGGGGTGATTTCCAGGCTGGTGGGAGGGAGGCAGGGGGTGGATTTCATACAATGGTTTCTCTGGAGAGTTAGTTGTTTTATGGCAAATGGTTTTGTGATTATAGTGGACGGTTTTCAGGAAGTAGGAGTTGGAAGCCCCTCATGTAGGACCCCCCCACCCCCATACGCTGGCTCAGCTACTGATCCTTACACTATAATGAAGATTACTACTGAGTGGGCGTGACTTGTAGTGGGCGTGTCATGTAGCAGGCGTGTCCCTAGGGGAGTGCTGAGATCCCTCTCCCTTTCTGTGTAAATCACATGACATAAACATGCAATTTGATTGGCTGTTGAGTGGTGCACCTGAAATTCTAGACCCTTCTCGTGAAATCCACCGCTGAAAGCCCCCCACACCCCCCCCCCACCCCATTGCCTCCAGTCTGGGCACTTTAAATGGACAGGGTTACAATGTCCCATTTGTCCTTAAACCTTAAATTAAGGAAAGAATCGTCAAAGAATAAAGTGAACAAATGAATTGACACTGAGAGGCAGGTTTCAACAGCTCAGTGCCTGAAGCTTCATAAAGCTTAGGGATTCGTTTGTACTGCGCCTTTCAAAAGAATTTGGCCCCTTCCTAATGCCCTCTATTTTGAATTATTCTTAACACTTGATTGTTTCTGATCTTCAAACAAATTAAGTAGAATACAAAAAACCCGAGTGGGCACAATACACAGTTTTTAAATCATCCTGAAATCTCTCCTACACAGAGCTATTCAGACCCTTAACTCCCAAAGCATGCAAGTCCCAAAAGCACTTCTAAAAATGTCCACTAGAGGGGGAAATACCATCAAAAACCCTGGCTGGACACAAAAAGGGCCAATCTTTATAAAATAAAAGATTTACTCTTCACATACAATGTTCTTCAATAACAATAAAGCTCCGTGCAGCACAAAGACAATAGGTTTTGCCCAAAACAATATGGCAATGCTATACAGCAAAAAGTTCCAATATGAAATCCTGAGAATAGTCGATAAACAGAATGAAATGTCAAAACTCCTGAAAAAAGCCAATTAAATACACAAAAGCACAAACACTCACCAAGTCCAAAGCGCCTTCACAATGGCCCACCAGGAACTGTTGGAGAGCCTCCAGATTTATGGGATTAGATCCTGGCGATGACTGGCAGGTGGCCCCGCCTCTGTGGGCACCACCCACAAAACACACGTAATATAATGCAGCCTGAGATACAGACACATAAATGTAAAGAAAACTGCACATCAAAAACAAAAGAAAAGAAGGCATACATATTGTAACCACAAGGGGGCATCACTGAGCCCTGGTAAGCCCGTTCTCCTGGTCCTTCCATTATCGCCTCCTCTGCATGTGCCTGTCCTTCCTTCTGGGCACCCACAAAATAAACCAAAAGAGTACAACAAAGAGACATAAAACAAGCATTGAAACCTCAGCCAGGGGGGCAGAACCCCGGCCAAGATTTGGCAGCAGACTCCCGCTTTGTCATTTTGGATTATCAGGTGTATACTGGGGGGTAACATGGCAAAGACCTCCATTTACAATAAAATCTACAACACAATAAGATGTGCAGAGAGTGCGGGGGGTCCAAGTGCCCTCTGAATCCACCGCAGGTTTCTGGCTCAGTGAGGCTAGGAGCTCCTTAACGAAACTGTCGTGCCAAATGGGACCCTCATTGCCATCAAATCATTTTTAAACGGTACTCCCATTGCTATTCTACTCATTTTTTCATACAGGGGGTCTTTATTTTACTTTCTCGTATATGCAGTGCAGGGAAAGTATTGGAATCAATGTCGAGATTTTGACGAATCTGAATGTTTTAGACCTCCCCGACTTTCTTGTATTTGAAGTATAGGGGGAGTATTGGAATCGTCCAAAAATTAGATTTCGAGATTTTGATGAATTTCGACATCTTAGACCTTCCTGAGTCCGAAAATACAATTTTTAGTTTCTCTTATACAAAGTACACGGAAAGTATTGGAATCGTCCAAAGATCTGATGTCAAAATTTTAACGAATCTCGATGTTTTAGAGCTCCCTGACTTTCTTGTATACGAAGTATAGGGAAAGTATTGGAATCCTCCAAAAATTCCATTTCGCGATTTTGATGAATCTCGACATTTTTAGACCTTCCTGAGTCCGAAAATACAATTTTTACTTTAAAGTACGAGAGTGTCGGAATCATCCAAAGATACGATGTCAAGATTTTGACAAATCTCGATGTTTTAGAGCTCCCTGACTGTCCTTTACTTGATGTATAAGGAAGTATTGGAATTGACCAAAAATTCCATTTCGAGATTTTGATGAATCTCGACATTTTAGACCTTCCCGAGTCCGAAAATACTATTTTTACTTTCTCGTATACAAAGTACAGGGAAAGTATTGGAATCGTCCAAAGATTTAATGTCAAGATTTTGACATCTGTTTTGAGTCCGAAAATACAATTTTTACTTTAAAGTACAGGGAGAATGTTGGAATCGTCCAAAGATTCGATGTCGACATTTTGATGAATCTCGATGTTTTAGAGCTCCCTGACGCTCTCGTATATGAAGTATATGGTAAGTATTGGAATCTTCCATAAATTCCATTTTGAGATTTTAATGAATCTCTACGTTTTAGACCTTCCTGATTCTAAAAACAAAAATTTTATTTTCTTGTATGCAAAGTACAGGGAAAGTATTGGAATTGTCCAAAGATTTGATGTCAAGATTTTGACGAATCTCGATGTTTTAGACATTCGTGAGTCTGAAAATACCATTTTTGGAATCATGTCTGTGTGTCTGTCTGCGTGTTTGTCTGTGTATCTGTCTGTGTGTGTAAACGTGATGATTTGAGTTTGCTTTCACTGAGGTCAACCAAATTCTGCATACACATATCAGATACAAAACGTAGATTTCTATCAACCTTTGCACTATTTCCATTATTCAAGCAACTGCAGGGTCCGATTTACTCAACTTTCCTTTGATAATAATTGTTCAGTATATTATTAATTTGATTTGATTTGCTGTTGATGTTTCTTTAATGCACAGAATATAAAAACAGAATCCTTGTCTTGCGGTTTACTTCTCAGTTATTCATCCCCATATCTGAGTATATGAGACAGTCGAGGGGAGACCATTCCCGATTTTTTTCTCTTCTTGAAAGACCCAAACAGTTGTGCCCAAAGCCCACCGGTCCTCGCCATCCTGGTCAAACACACAACTGTGGGCCGCTACTTGGAAACACTGAGCACGGAGAGCAGAAGCGCAGGAGAAAGTTTTCAAGAAGAAAGCAACCTGAGTGGCTTGAGTTCATTAGGTGAGCGCAAACAATCAATCCATCTGTGGGTAACTGACAGTGTGCTGACATTTGGTGCAGGGTGGCATTGATCGCTTTACTTGTTGTGCAAATCAGAGCTCCTGCATGGCAGGGCACGAGGCTCTTCTTGTCTGAAACTGAGAATGTTCGCTGCCAGGCTTACTTCTCTTTGTATTCGTCTCTTTTTCGCTCGCCGTTCTGATATTTGCATCGTACAGAGTCCTGCCTGCCAGAAGTGCGCCAAGGCCTGCTCTTGCAGATGCACATTTGACAAATTCAATGAGGCCTGAACGCTGGAGGGCATGAAAGGTATAAATTATTTATAATGCGCTGGCGTAGATTTTCCCACATAAATTTTACTTGTCAGTTCGGCTCTTCTTTCTTTTAAAGATGGATGCGTTCTTTTTTTTTTTTTCTTTCCTGCGCATATCTGAGCCAGGGGTGGCTGACGAAGAAAGGGGGAACACGAGTAGTTAGGAGTGAGATCTGAAAACATCAAGTCTATGAAGGTGCCAAAGAGGGCATCACCACCACAAACAACAACAAATGCCCCTTTGGGACAGCCCTGAGCACTCATGTTCATGCCCAGTGTTAAAGTATTGCCGTTAAAACTCAAATTAGGGCATCAGTCCAAAAACTAACCCTCAAGGCCCTGGATGAGGGCTTCAAACTCGAGAAGCAGGCTTTGAGGCCTGCACAGACCAACGGAGACAAGTGTTATGAAGTGGTGACACAAATGTAGTGACAAAGGTATAAGGCCTACTAAAGGTCCCATAACCAGATCAGGATCTTCAGAGAGCCCTTACCCCGGGGCAGCCAGCTCCCAACAACCACCTGCAAGCATCGGCCTACAGCAGACCCAAAAACGAGGAGCTGGCTTTAAAAGTTCAAAATGTCATGAATGTCCCAGAAAATATACACAGTGCCCTCCAAGGAGTGTGGCGAATGTCAACCTGTGACTTGCGGAGACAACCCAAAGCACAGCAGCTTAAAAAATGAACCCTGTTCTGTTTTTATGGGAAAAATTATTTTGTGAGATATTTTACATTTGGGGTGTTAAGGAAGCTCAAAAATGAAAAAAAAAACAAAAACATCATCATTATTATTATCCATCCATCCATCCATTATTCAACCCGCTATATCCTAACTACAGGGTCATGGGGGTCTGCTGGAGCCAATCCCAGCCAACACAGGGCGCAAGGCAGGAAAGAAACCGTGGGCAGGGCGCCAGCTCACCACAGTATTATTATACAATAGCTGCCAAATACTTCAATACTACTTTTTTCTCTTCTGTATTTCATGGACTGTATGCCAGTCTCGCCTGTCTGCACTAATAGCAGTATGCCCAGTTCCAACGGCTGAAAACATACCTGTGCTTTACAAAAACGGCTGCATATATATATATATATATATATATATATATATATATATCATGGCATTTGTAGTCTGAATCACAATCTGATTGTATGGGTGGTGACCTACCAGGTAACTCTTGTGGTTGGTCAGCAAGTCGGCTAACATCTGCCACGGTGCCCTCTTTCAGTTGCGAGCAGCAGATCATAGAATGTTACATAGTTTACTGTCAAATAATGCAAAGAGTACGCATCACGTGTTTCACCCTAATTCTGGGCTCATCAGGCGTACACACTCACTGCACCCCCTCTCGGGAATCGAACCTCGGATGTTAGCCGACTTGCTGACCAACCACAAGAGTTACCTGGTAGGTCACCACCCATACAGTCAGATTGTGATTCAGACTACGAATGCCAAGAATGTAATTACCCCGATCTACATGCTGTCAAATAAACGAACCACACGCCGTGGCGCAACGTGAGAGGCTTCGCCTCCAACACTGACGCCCGAGGTTCGATTCCCGAGAGGGGGTGCAGTGAGTGTGTACGCCTGATGAGCCCAGAATTAGGGTGAAACACGTGTTGCGTACTCTTTGCATTATTTGACAGTAAACTATTTCGACCATATATATATATATGTACAGTATATTTTCAGACATGTGCGATTAGGAGGCAGTCAAAAAGCTCAAAGGTAAGTGAAATATCGCGAGAGGAAGGATTGTCACGTGGTACTTACCTGAACCTCTTCTCTTCACAGGAGAACCGAAGAAAAATAATTGCGGCTATTCCGGGCTTCAAAATGGCCACCGTGACGTCACTTCCAGTAACTCCATATGGCATCACTTCCGGCTCTCACCTTGGACATCACTTCCGGTTCCTCCCCTATGACGCCATTTCCTGCCAACCATTTCCTGTTCCCATCATCCACCATTCTATAAAAACGCCATTTTGTCAATGCCACATTGTCATCTGTTACAGTTCATGTACTTTTGATCACTTTTTGCATTGTTTTGATTTCATTTGTCCACAGGACAATATATGGGGACGGTCCCCAAACCTTTATATTGTGAAGATTTCTTTTTGTTTGTGGTATTTATTCCAGAACTAGCAAAATACCCGCACTTCGCAGCGGAGAAGTAGTGTTTTAAAGAAGTTATGAAAAAGAAAAGGAAACATTTTAAAAATAACGTAACATGATTGTCAATGTAAGTGTTTTGTGGCTGTTATGAGTGTTGCTGTCATCAAGGATTTGATTCTCATTATTTCTTTCAATCAGGTTCGTATTTGGAGGATGTGTTGTGTTCAAGTTACATTCTGTGTTTGTCTAGTCTATCCCTGACCATCTCATCTTCGTTGTCAACCGTTGTAAAGATATCAGGTTTCATTCATTGAAGTGTTCACTACCCAAATCGCTACTCGTGAATCTAAGATGTTTAACACGCATTCCCAGTATTAACTTGTGGATTTGCCTGCAAATATTTAGCAGCAGCGTCACGAAGTTGTTTCCATCTCGGTGCATCAGAAAATGTGCCACGACATCTGACACGCCTCCTTTTTACTGTTTTCTCACAGCTTGGATTGCTGCTGTCATAATGGGTTTGAGTTTCATGGTTTGTTTCAATTACGACAGTATTTGTAGGACTTGTTGTGTTGAAGTGACATTTGGCATCTGTCAAGCGTTGTAAGCACACAACCGGTTTCATCGATAACTTCGCATCCAGCTTTTGAGAGTTTGAACATTCATAAACATCAAAGTGTCCACTACTGAAATCGTCACCTGTGAATCTAAGATGTTTAAGAGGCATTGGCGGTTGTCGAAAGGTGTAAAATATTTGGCCATTTCGGTACACTTGAAAGCACCAACCGAACAATTGAGCGGCAGCCATCAACTCACATGCAGAACCACAGGTGAAGGGCTTAAGCATTTCACTCTTCTAGTGCTCCTGTGTAGTCAAATTATCTCCTGTACCGTCATCAGTCCACACCTTGAACCTGTCCCAGTCATTCAATACATAAGACACAATGTTCCTCCGGATATCAAGAGTGAGCCTGATATGGCCGTGCAATATGTAACAAAGAGAATGGAAAAGGCAGGTGCCATCTCCGGGCATGGAAACCACTCGGTAAGTGACAGTTCTTTGATCGATGGTGATCACCTCGATAGACATCTCACCACCCAAATCGCTACTCGTGAATCTAAGATGTTTAACAGGCATTCCCGGTATTAACTTGTGGCTTTGCCTGTGGATATTTAGCGACAGCATCACGAAGTTGTTTTCGTCTAGCTGCATCAGAAAATGTAGCATGACGTCTGACACGCATCCTTTTTACTGTTTTCTCACAGCTTGGATTGCTGCTGACGGACGGCCTTATATGGGCAGGCACTCAATTACGTGGGAGGCGTGGTGATGGGGGACGCAACTCCGCCTCACACGGCGACTGAGCTGCAGGCTATGGCCGTATATATGTATGTAAGTAGGTTCCAGTTATGACCGTTATGCATAGAATTTCAAAATGAAACCTGCCTAACTTTTGTAAGTAAGCTGTAAGGAATGAGCCTGCCAAATTTCAGACTTCTACCTACACGGGAAGTTGGAGAATTAGTGACGTTGGAAAGTTCAATATGGCGGCCGACATTGGCATCATACCACTGAAATAAGTACGTACGTCGGTTTAAGTTAGCGCAGGGAAGCCGCCTACCAAATTTCGTGAAGATGGGGCCATAAATAAGTAAGTTCAACATGGCGGACGTTCTCGACCGTTATGACCGTTACGTGTAGAATTTCGGAATGAAACCTGCTTAACTTTTGTAAGTAAGCTGTAAGGAATGAGCCTGCCAAATTTCAGCCTTCTACCTACACGGGAAGTTGGAGAATTAGTGATGAGTCAGTGAGTGAGTCAGTCAGTGAGGGCTTTGCCTTTTATTAGTATAGATAGATATGTACTAGTGTATCCAGCAGGGGGCGCTGGCTCCCTGGGAATGAGTTCTTTTTTAATTGCGGTGTGTTACAAAACCCAGAACTATATAGATATAATATAAAAAGGCGATACCCCTCCCTTAGTGATATGGAGGTAAGAAATCACATAGGAGAAATAACTTTGCTTTCTTTAATGCCTGTTTGTGCAGCATAACAGACGAAAGGAAGCCATGACAAGGACCCAGTTTGGGAGTGGGGGCCCGATGTGTAGAGTCTGCCATTTTCATTGCTGCTTTGGAATGATTTTCCGGATCGGATGACATTATCTCCCATCCGTCCGTCGGCTTCAAAGGTGTGCCGGGCGATGTGCCACGGCTTTGTACTCTTTCACCATGTGCAGGCCCCCACTTTGGTGAATCGTGCCATTCCAAACAAGGCACAGAGAGGATACAGTTTCATGCTGACTCTGACATACAGAAACAGCACACGTTGCCCATTTCGCTGTTGTCCCTGTCTTGTCTTAAGATGCTTGCCTAGCAGTTCTAAATGATGAGCCCCTGTGTGCCAAGTCTGGCTTTGTGTTAGCTGTGCATATGCGTAGAGAGAAAAGTAGATTTATAAAATATTTGCACAGAGCACAGTGACATATTAAACTTATGTTACAACTAATAATAGGATGTCAGGGCCGAAAGGGTTAATGATGAATTAAAAAAAGAACAAAACACGGAGAGAAAGCAAAGCAGACCCTGAGAGAGTCTGCCTAGAAAGGCCACCGAAAACTTAAATCCCAAAATGAAAAATGAAATCCAAAAGCAACAACAAGAACAGAAACAAGAAAAATCCATCCATCCATTATCCAACCCGCTATATCCTAACACGGGGGTCTGCTGGAGTCAATCCCAGCCAGCACAGGGTGCAAGGCAGAAACGGGCAGGATGTCAGCCCAATGTAGGGCACACCCACACACACACAAACACACTAGGGACAATTTAGGATCGCCAATACACCTAACCTGCATGTCTTTGGACTGTGGGAGGAAACCCACGCAGACACGGAGAGGACATGCAAACTCCACACAGGGAGGACCTGGGAAACGAACCCAGACGGGCCTCCTTACTGTGAGGCAGCAGCGCTACCACTGCGCCACCGTGCCACCCTAGAAAAATCCAATAAAGCAGAAAATATTAAAGACAGCAAAACTTACAAAAATCTCCAAACAAGAGTCCATGACAACCTGAGGGAAGTCGTCACTTCCAGCAGAATATAAATGAGGAGGGGACGGGCCCTCCTGTGTGATGTCATGATGGCCCCACCTCTAAGGCTCCACCCACAGAGCACATGAAACACACAAAAATTGAAAGACACAGAATATAAATACTAAACAAACAAACATTAATATTAAACAAACATTAAACGGTAATATTATACAAAATTATTGTCTGTCTGTTATACTTTCATTGTTATCACTCTTTAATTTAATATTGTTCTTTATCAGTATGCTGCTGCTGGAGTATGGGAATTTCCCCTTGGGATTAATAAAGTATCTATCTATCTATTATATAGTGCCTTTCAACTATCTATCTATCTATCTATCTATCTATCTATCTATCTATCTATCTATCTATCTATCTATCTATCTATTACAGAAATTACATAAAAAACAATCACTTCAAAGCAACAATAAAACAGAAAATCCACAAGAAGCAGCGTATAAGCTGACACAACACCAAGGCACTATGGGAGAGGGAAACCATGGAAACCTCTGGCTCCAAAGGATAAAGAGAAAGTTTTTTGATCATTCTAGAGGTTATTATACAAAATCAAATCAAAAGCATCAAAAGGCACCAGAAAGGCAAATCCAGAAATCCCAAAGACAGAAGCAAAAATTCAGAATCAGTAAATCAAAATCAAGCACCAATAACAATCAAAACTGAAAATCCAGAAGACTGAAATGGAGCCAAAGAAACCTGAGTGAACCTCAGTGACGGCTCTAAGACTTACATACCTGGGTGGCCCAACAGCCAGGAACAGCTTAAAGGTACATGGTGCCCCTAGGCAGTGATGGGTGCAAGTGCCCATGCCCTTGACTGGTAAATGGCATTGAAGAGTGAGTCCCCCCCCCCTTGGAGATCGACTGTAACTTGCAACTGTAAGTAAAATCAAGAGGTCGGTGGGGGAGTGGAGAGTGCAGCCTGATACACAGGTGGGCAGAGGACAGACCCTCAAGGGGTGAATTGCCCAGGCTCTGAATGGAGCAGATAGGGGGGGTCCCTGAAGGGATACCTCTTCTCTACCCTTGGCACTCCTTTATTCAGTCAGCCAGCCAGCACAGGGCATAAGGCAGGAACAAACCCCGGGCAGGACGCCAGCCCACCGCAGGGCACACACATGCACACTACAGACAATTTAGGATCGCCGATGCACGTAAACTGCATGTCTTTGGACTGTGGGAGGAAATCCATGCAAACATGGGGAGAACATGCAAACTCTCTTCTTTATTTTGTCGATAAATTGCCCTTTCTTGCTGTTGCTTTGGTCCCACTGGTCATCATTTTGGATCTCATTTGGGTCAGCACTGAGCGCCCCAATAAAATTAAGAGTTCTGATCTTCAAGGGTTCTGATGCTCCTTATAGTGAAAAGCCACATGGAAAAGAGCAGAGTGGTGGCGGTGGCATTGGAAGTCGACCAAGGAAGCAGATGATGTCCAGTAGACCTTATGTGAGGAAGCGATGGAGAGACCCAGACTTTGATAAAGTGTTACACCATCAACACCAGTGAGGCTTACACTCATACTTGAACATTTCATCAAACGATGGGCAGGGGGAACCCCCTTGATTGTTTCCACTCGCCCATGCACACTCCTTACCATCGCAGGCCCTTGGGTGGGCACCCAGAATGTTTTTAGCTGCACCCCTGCCTTGGAAATCACAATTGGAAGAAAGACAACACTTTCCTGAAGGGAGGTGAGTGGAAGGAGAGAAAATGGAAGGATCTCATTCTATCGTATTGTGCCGTGTGTTGCTCAACAAGGTGAGAAGAAACCTCTTCAGGTACTTTTGTAAATGAAAGCTTTTCATTGGAACCCGTGACTGTGGTGCTCCAGGTGTGCCTTGGGTTTATAGCGTGCATATGCCCCCTAGTGGCCACAACAGAAAACCAAAAAATTAAATACAAAGAGAAGACCAAACTGTGTTGAAGTGCATTATGGGGTCCGTGACATTGTGTGACGATGGAGTCTCATTCATAACAAAATGGAGAAGCCACGAGGCGTCAGCCAAAATGAAACGTGGAGTGAAGTGAAAGTGAAATGAAAGTGTCGGTAACGTTACGTGTAAAATGCAGCTCAACGATAGTGATGGTTTGAGATCTGTGATTGGTGATATTTATTCATTTGGTTTTTTTTCTGGGACTTGTTTGTGACTATTATGGGACTTCTGAGGTCGAGGAATACGAATCAAACATTCATTTTGCCCTATCTTGGTTCCTGACTTAGATGTCATTTTTTTAATGTCTTATCACGGCGCCATTTTGAATATTGACAAGTGGTGCCATCTTGATGATTTTCATGTTGACCGTTGCTGGCATGACATCATCAGCGTGGCCCTGTCTGGATATCCATGTTTGAGTAAACTAAAGACTTCACGTGCGCTCCTCGGTGTTCCGACTTATGATTCGGAGTCTTGTCTCACGTCTCTGGCTTAGTGAAAGATCAGATTGTCTCATTGGTTTTGACCTCAGACATAATTTGTACCAATTTCATCTTCTGGTCCCAAAATAAAAAGTCATTCTGATTCAGTAGAACGTTGGGTCTGTCACAGGCAGCCATTTCCTGAAGTCTGCACCCAACTTTGAACGCCTGACCATCAGAAGAAAACAAACCCATCAGAAAGATGGCAGAAACACCAGGAGTGGGCAAGTCAACCATTTGGTAGATTCGTAAAGAGAAGGCACACATCGGTGAACTCAGAAACACCTGAAGGTCTGGAAAACCACAGTGTGCTGGAGGATCACGGAATTCTGTCCTGGGTGAAGAAGAACCGCTTCACGACATTAAACCAAACTAAGACCACTCTCTGGGGGGCCGGCCTGTCATTGCCAAAGACTACAATCAAGAGAAGACTTCACGAAAGTAAAGACAAACACGAAAGTGCAGACCACTGGTACTCCTCAAGCACAGATTAGACTACAACAGAAGACATTTTTAAAAAGCCAGTCCAGTTCTGGAACAGTTTACTTTGGACAAATGAAACTAAGATCAGTACGCAGCAGGATGACGGACAGAGAAGAGCGTGGAGAAGAGGAGGAGCGGCTCCTGATCTGGAGAATACCACACGGTGGAGGTGGAGTGTTACGGCCTGATCCATCATGGCTGCCAATGCAAGTCTGTC
>JANRMT010062837.1:104788838-104803013 GCA_026402145.1 Polypterus bichir lapradei
ATCAATGGCCGAGTCAATCAACTGACCTCAACCCAACTGGACATGCGGTTAACTGGCTGAAGACAAAACAGAAAGCAGAAGCACCTGAAGAACACGGCAGTAAAGGCCTGGCAGGGCATCAGTAGGGTGGACACCTGGCACTTGGTGATGGCCGTGGGTTCAGACTTGACTGGAGAGGACTTTCAACTCAGTAGTGACATGACTGTTACATTCATGATTGTGTTAGTTTGTCCAAACACATCTTTAAAAAATGTCTTATCATTCCTAATCGGCTCATTAAATGAAAGCTGAAAGTCTACACTTCAGTCACATCTTGATTGCTTTGTTTCTGATCCATTGTGGTGGCACACAGAGCCAAAATTGTGAAAACCGTATCAGTGTCCAAATACTTATGGACCGAACTGTGTGTACCTAAATGATTTGGATAGGAACACAAAGAACAAGCTGGTTAAGTTTGAAGATGGCACCAAGCCGAGGTGGATTGGCAGATCATCTGGAATCAAGGAGGGACTTGGACGGCAGACAGGCTTGAGCAGATTTGTGGATGATAAAATTTAATGTCACTAAATGTAAAGTATGACACGTAGGAAGTCAAAATGTGACGTTTGAATTCACAATGGGAGGTCTGGAAATCGAGAGTCCACCTCATGAGAAGGATTTAGGAGTCACAGTGGACTCTAAGCTATCGACTCCCAGACAGTTCAGAAGCCATAAAGAAGGCTAACAGGATGTCAGGTTATATAGCGCCTTGATGTGTGGAGTACAAGTCACAGGAGGATGTGCTCAACCTTTATAACACACTGGTGAGGCCTCATCTGGAGAACTGGGTGCAGTTTGGGTCTCCATTGAGAAGAACCTGGGAGTCATAGTGGACTGGTCACTGTCTATGTGTAGGCAGAGGAGAGAAGTGATCAAAACATCTAATAGGATATTAGGTCATATAGCGCCTTGATGTGTGGAGTACAAGTCAAGGGACTTTACCTTTAAGTAAATGTAAAGTATTACATGTAGGAGCTAAAAATGTGAGGTTTGAATACACAATGAGAGGTCGGAAAATCGAGAGTCCATCATATGAGAAGGATTTAGGAGTCGTAGTGGACTCGACCCGATCAACTGGCAGACAAGCCATTAAGAAGGCTAACAGAATGTCAGGTTATATAGCGCCTTGACGAGTGGAGAACAAGTCACAGGAGGGTCTGCTGAAGCTTTATAACACACTGGTGAGGCCTCATCTGGAGTACTGGGTACAGTTTGGGTCTCTATAAAGACAAAGCAGTGCTAAAAAAAGCCCAGAGAAGAGCAACTTGGCTGATTCAGGGGCTACAGAGGATGAGTTATGAAGAAAGATTAAAAGAGCTGAGCCTTTACAGTTTAAGAAAAGAAGATCAAGAGATGGCATGATTGAAGTGTTTCAAATTAGATGGTGACTTTAAAACGAGTTCATCAAGAACACCGAGTCACAGCTGGAAACTTGTTGAGAAAACATTTTGAGAAGAACTCGGAGTCCCAAAGCACATAAGTAAGAAAACATGCCCACTAGAGAGGGAAATCCAGTCAAAAACCCTGGCAAGACACAAAACGTTGCCTGTAGAATCTTTATAAAATAAGAGTTATTCTTCACAAAAAATATTTTTTCAGTAATGGAGCACAAAGGCAAATCGGATTTGTCCAGAACACGAAGGCAAGCAATACAACCAAAAATCCCAAAAACGAAATCCCAAGAAAAGTTGAAATACAAAGTGAAATGTCAAAAATCCAGAAACCACAAAGCACATTGAATTTACGAAAAGCACAAGAACTCAGCACACCTTAGTGCATTAGGAATGAACAGCTGGGAACTGTGGGAGACCCTCCGGATTTATAAAGGAGCAAAGCGGCTCCTGGCAGTGATTGGCGGGTGGCCACGCCTCTTGGGAACCACCCACAAAACAAAGGCAGCTTATATACAGGGTGAGTCAAAACGATGTTAGCACTAATGGCACTGCTATGTATGTATTTACTGCGGTGGGCTGGCACCTTGCCCGGGGTTTGTTTCCTGCCTTGTACCTGTGTTGGCTCCAGCAGACCACTGTGACCCTGTGGTTAGGATATAGCAGGTTGGATAATGGATGGATGGATGGATGTATTTATATACAATTTATGTGCCACATATGGTACGTGTGTTGAACGTGATGGTGAACACGTTGAGACATTCCTGGAAATCATCTTGCGCATATGAAGTGGGTTTTGTGAATAAATTGTTTCCACCATTCAAATGTTAACATCATTTTGACAAAACCAAAAAGAAAAAATGATGCACACAATTAACTTCAATAAAAGAATCAAGAATGAGCAAAAGAGACGCAAAGTATGAACAGGGATAACCAACTTGAAATAAACATTCGGAGGTTTCACTTCAAACACAGTTTGGTGGGCAGCCAGGTTTTAGGGACCTTCACAACTTGACTTGATGTTATTTTGGAGAAATTCATCCATCCATCCATCCATCCATCCATCCATCCATTATCCAACCCGCTATATCCTAACTGCAGGGTCACGGGGGTCTGCTGGAGCCAATCCCAGTTTGACTGGGATATTCAGGCTTTAATGAACGGCCCGTTCTTGTCCAAATTTTTTCTAATGTTCTAAAATGAAGCCATCATAATTTTGAGCCCCAAAAAGCTGACTTGACAGTGAAATGCACCCATAAAAGAGAACTTTCTTTTGAGAAAACAAACGTGTGTAAACCAAAATGAATTTTTATAGTTCATAGAAGACAGAGGATTGCTGGCATCACAGCTCGAATAGCGGGTTCTTTGCCTAATGGAAGGATGTAAGGTGACTGCCTCCTGGGCCCGTGTGCCCCCCTACCACAATAGGTGGCAGCAGCCCTCCAGTGGATCTCCTAATGGCGGACACTTGCAGGGATGAATGGGAGTCATCGTCTGGATGGGCAGCCCTGCTGGGTTTCTTCAATGGGAGCCACAAGGGGGAGCTGCAGGGGAGCTTTATGGAGGTCCAGCCTGACTCACAAGTGCTTCATGGGTGCAGTATGGTGGCACCAGAAGAGCTCCCGGGTCTGACATAATGGAATCTGCCCCACGTCACCTCGGTGAGATGGAACTGGAAGAGGAGGAGGACACTGCTTGCCTGGGAAGCAATGGAGGAACACGAAACTGTTCATTTCAGGGGTGTAGGTTCGAGACCCACATTGGGTGACAATAAAAATGAAGGAATGGAGGAGAACAAACAAAAAGAAATGTGCTTAAGAAGACATTTGAAGCTGGGACTTGTGTGTTATGTAGTTGAGCCTGGGGTTCAGGGTCTGAGGTGCCCCCTACTGGCCACATTTTCTCCAAATGAATAAATAGCCCATGTGGGGAACTTTGGATTCACTTAATGCAAGCAGATTGGCAAATCAATGGTTCTGCTGCTCCACTCTTTGTCTCAATGGGAGATTTTTCACTTATTTATTATTTTATTTATTTTTTCCTTTCACGTCTGTCTTCTTCCCATTTCATTTAATTTCCCGGGATTATCTGCTTTCTTAAATGTTGGGTGACAAACAAACACGCCGCCTCGTCTGTAGCTTGACTTGCACCGCCACAATGATCGGCAGACACGCGCATCCCAGGAGTCTGGGACGCCGTTGCATTCATTTAGATTATTTTTTAAAGAGCATTTAATTTTGAAAGATAATTGAATAATAATGATAAATCAAAGCTGAAGCAAATATTGCCCAACTGACTTATTAGGTAAATAAATGCCAAAGGAGTCTCTGTTTTCCTTCATAATATTTATGTTCGGATCAAAAGCTTTCGCTTTAATTATTCTCTTACGGGTTATGCCAGCAGTGCCCACTAGATGTCACTGTTGCTCCACCCGAACTTCTGGGCAAACGGCGAAGGGAGCCGCGCTTGAAGATGGCAGCAGTCAGCTCTTTAATTGAAATGGATTCATTAATAAATGTCACGCATATGACTTTTAAAAAAACAGCATGTTGATTTAAATGGGCACAACTCTGCATATTTCATTAAAAAAAGAAGGCTCTTTAGCTCAGCTTCTCTGCCAGGACGGCTGGATGATGACGACTTGCCACAGCAATAAGATTCAAATTTCTTGGCCCCATGCGGTGTGAACGGGCTGTAAAAACAGATTCCAGTGATGAAAGAACAATGCCTAGCTGTGCCCCGGTGAAACTGGGCAGGAACAGCTGCTCTCGCTCGGTTTACAACGGGGGCCAAGGTTAACGTCTTTGTCATAACTTAAAGACTCGCCGGGCTCCAGTTTCCTGATTTCTGTCGGCTAATAAACTAACACCCGCCTTACAATGGGCACAGCATGAAGAACCTTGAGACTGCCCAGTGTCATCGTGTTGTCACTTGACCCTGTCTGCGTAGAAATGCCAGCAATAAAAGAAGTTCTGAGCCGTCTGTCGCCTCCGAGTTTCCGTCATCGGAATCCTCAGCAGTTGCGGCCGCTTGCAGACGAACGCCAGGTGGGCGCGGAGGTTACGGAATGAGCGGGCATCTGCCCTTGGCTTTTATTTTTTAATACATACAGTCATATGAAAAAGTTTGGGAGCCCCTCTCAGCCTGCCTAATAACTGACTCTCCTTTCAATGATCACAGTGGTGTGGCTTTCATTCCCTAGGAGTACTGCGGTGTTTTCTGAACAAAGATTTTTAGTGACGCAGTATTTAGTTGTATGAAATTAAATCAAATGTGAAAAACTGGCTGTGCACAAATGTGTGTCCCCTTGTCATTGTGCTGATTTGAATGCCTGTCACTGCTCAATGCTGATTACTTGGTTGGATGAGCTCGTTAAGCCTTGAACTTCATAGACCGGAGTGTCCAATCATGAGTGGTAAAAGGTATTTCAGGTGGTCAATTGCAAGTTGTGCTTCCTTCCCTTTGACTCTCCTCTGACGAGTGACAGACAGCATGGGATCCTCAAAGCAACTCTCAGAAGATCTGAAAACAAAGATTGTTGAGTCTCCTGGTTTAGGGGAAGGCTACAAAAAGCCATCTCAGAGGTTTAAACTGTCAGTTTCAACTGAAGGAATGGAATCAGGAAATGGAAGGCCACAGGCACAGTTGCTGTTAAACCAACCCAGCAGGTCTGGCAGGCCAAGAAAAATACAGGAGCGGCATATGAGAGACAGGATTGTGAGAATGGTGACAGACAACCACAGATCACCTCCAGAGACCTACAAGAACATCTCGCTGCAGATGGTGTATCTGGACATCGTCCTACAATTCAGCACATCTGTATGGCAGGGTGATGAGAAAGAAGCCCTTTCTGCACTCGCGCCACAAACAGAGTCACTTGTTGTATGTCAATGCTCATTTAGACAAGCCAGATTCATTTGGGAACAAAGTGCTTTGGACTGATGAGACAAAAATGAAGTTATTTGGTCAAACAAAAAGCGCTTTACATGGTGGACGAAGAACACCGCATTCCAAGAGAAACACCTGCTACCTACTGTCAAATTTGGTGGAGGTCCCATCATGCTGTGGGGCTGTGTGGCCAGTTCAGGGACTGGGGCCCTTGTTAAAGTCGAGGGTCGGATGAATTCAAACCAATATCACCAAACTCTTCAGGATAATGTTCAAACATCAGTCACAAAGTTGAAGTTACTTAAGCAGGGGTTGGATATTCCAACAAGACAATGACCCAAAACACAAAGGCATTCATGCGGAGGGAGAAGTACAATGTTCTGGAATGGCCGTCACAGTCCCCTGACTTGAATATCATCGGAAATCTATGGGATGATTTGAAGCAGGCTGTCCATCAACCTGAACTGAACTGGAGAGATTTTGTAATGAAGAATGGCCAGAGATACCTCCATCCAGAATCCAGACACTCATCAGAGGCTACAGGAGGACAGCGTCTGGAGGATCAAAGGAGCAAAAAGAGGCTCAGCTAAGTATTGATGTCATATCTCTGTTGGGGTGCCCACATTTATGCACCTGTCTAATTTTGTTATGATGCATATTTTCTGTTAATCCAATAAACTTGATGTCACTGCTGAAATCCTACTGTGTCCATAAGGCATGTCACATATTAAAAGGAAGTTGCTACTTTGAAAGCTCAGCCAATGAGAAACAAAAATCCAAAGAATTATAAGGGCTTCCCAAACCTTTTCATATGACTGCAGCTAAACTTGTGTTGATGGAGTTCTTGTTAAAGGACATGTCACATTACACGACTTTCCCATCAGTTTGCGGTTTCAGCCCTCACTTCGTAACGTGAGCGAGTCAGAGGCAGTTGCTCCTGTGGACTCCGTGACAGGCAGTCGTGTATAATCTGATGTACCCAACGACTCTCTCCAACTAGTCCACCCAAGGCTGGATTAAGACCCCCACAAGCCCCTTGGTGACATAATGTACAATACAAGACCTGGACACCCTGCTGTTTAAATGCACACAGAAGCTGGAGTCAAATGGTGAACCCCTAAAGGGTGACAATGACAGTGCAACGTACTGATAGATATGAACTTCCTTTTGTGAAAGGGAACATGTTTGAACCAAAATTATTATTATTATTTTTGCCATAGAGGACACAGGATTGATGGCCTCACAGATGGAATAGATGATTATTTGCCTGACTGGTAAGCCTTTGTAATAGAAAGATGGAAGGCGACTGCCTCCCAGACTCATGAGCTTCCCCGACACACAATAGGTGGCAGCAACCCTCTGATGCATCTTCCATGTGGGCACCTGCAGGGCTGAATGCCAGCTGTAGTCAGGATGGGCAGCCCTGCTGGGTTTCTTCAATAGGAGCCACAAGGGGGAGCTGTGGGGGACGAGGAGTTGTTGCTTCATGGAGGGCTGGCCTGACTTGGAAATGCTTCCTGGGTACAATATGGTGGCACCAGAAGTGCTCCTGGGTCCGACATAATGGAAGCATGGTGAGATGGAGTTGGAAGAGGAGGTCACTGCCTGCCTGAGAAGGACTGAAGAAGCACGAAAGAAGCAGGGTTGTGGGTTTGAGCCCCATATTAGATGCTTCCCCCCTAAAAAAGGAAGGAATGGAGGAGAATAAATGAAAAGAATTGTGCATAACAAGTAATTTGAACCTGGGAATTGTGTGATGTGTAGTTGTGCCTGGGGTTTAGGGTCTGAGATGACCCTAAATGCCCACGTTTCATTCCGAGGTCTGACTCAGAAGGGCTTCCTTCGAGCAATATGGTGGCCGGATTAAGACCCCCACAGGCCCCTGGGTGACTTAATGAACAATACAGGACTCAGACATCCTGCCATTTATAAATGTGTGTGGAAGTTCGATTCAAATGGTAAGGAGGGGCTGGGTGATTCTCCCATAGTGATTTTTAGATCATGGTCACAACACCAAATTGTTTCATCGAGCGGAGGTGGGGGGGCTATGGGTTCTCCTTGTTCAGTTTTGATGCACAAACTCCTGATCATCGCATCAAGCAGGGGGTTCCCCTTAATAATGTAGCCATGTAGAGGAGGGTTGTGAGTTGTCACAAGGAAGCCCCTCACCATCACGGGCCTCTGGGCTCCTGATGGTAGATCCACCAATGAGTCCACAACTCGCTCCTCAAAAAGGTTTGATTTTCGTCTTTAGTCATAGTGGCGGCTCTGTGTGCATTACAGCTGACAACGAATGAGCGATCAGATGGATGAACAACACCCAGAGAATACCAACACCACACACGAGGAACGCAGATGTTTTGAGATGCTGGTCTGTCTGATTTCTCGTGTTCTACATGCCATAACAAAAAATAAAGAGACTGCAGCTGATCTCGCCGCATCATTACACCCTTTCCATGGCCACATCATTGGCTGTCAGAAAAGGGACGGGCTTGTGATGCTTTGGAAGTGTGAAACTATCTTGGCGGGTAACTTGTCATGCCCAGTGATTTCCAGTCATGCCAGGATGACGAGATCAGTAACAGCGGTCGTCAAGTCCCCTCCAAGTAGAAGTCACATAATGTGACATCGGGTTATGTCAAGCTCGCATTCCACTCGCTCAGTTCTACATACTTAGGCCCCGTCACACCTCACAATATGTCCAGCGATTTTCAGTTGCAGACTTCATTGTGTTTAGCCGGGAGACGTCCCGTGATCACCAGTTGGATAGTCTCGATACATACAGCGAGTGAGTCCAACTGCTCGGCGACTTGCTCCAATAAAATCCACTTCCGTGATGCCTTTCCAAGCTTGGTCTCACAATTCTAAAACATCAGAAGTTATCCCTTTTTCTGATGGCTACTAATGTGCGGCCTGACTGAGCCGGTGCTTTATGAACGGTTGACAAGTATGGCGAGTTCAGCCTCAATCTCGGCTCTTTTTTTGTTGTTTTTTTCCATTCTGTTTTGGCACGTAAAACACGAGACATCAGACAGACGTGCTTCTCTTCTGTTTGTGAGGATCTAAATAGCCGTGTTCCTTACTCCTCATCGCTTTATACTAAGTGCTGTACTACTGGACGGGCACTCATTGGTTGTCAGCGAGCCACGTCTACGACTAAAAACAAAGTCAGAGAGAGTCACAGACTGGTTGGACTGAATTGCTGGGGATGTCAGACTACACGACCGGCCATTATGGGAGTGCGCTTTGACTCACTAAGGTTATTTAACTGAGAGGTTTGCGACTGTAAATAAGAGACGGGGTCTTCCTTAAAGACGGTGAGATTAGCAACTGCAGCTGGTAGTTGTGTTAGGTTGATTTTATTTAAGGAGTTGGAGGGACCACCCTAGGTCAGCACTGGGCACCCCAAACAGAGTCGGGGTAATGCGGCTCCACATTCACATACCGTATATACTCGCGTTAAAGTTCTCCCGCGAATAAGTCAGGACTTGACTTTACTGTAGACTTTCTGGTATTTTATAATGTCGGTTGTATAAATCGAATGCAGAAAACTCCCACTATTGGTCCAAGAGATTACGATATGCTAACGGCCGCCTGAGAGAGTCACCACGGAGCACACGGCCTTTCTGTTTCTATGTATCGTGCCTACGTGACCACACGGTAAGACCCGCACTATTTCCCAAGTGACGTTTGCACTGTTTTGTGTTTTGTGTATCTCACACCCTCATACCCCTTTATCGTAAGAGCATCCCTTATCTACGATCAGAAGAAAATATGAAGCTGGTTTTAAATTAAAAGTCGTTGAAGTGGCGAAAGAAATTGGTACAAAATTCGACGTGTCTGAGAAACTGGTGCGAGATTGGAGAAAGCAAAAAAAAATGAAGTGTTGTATTTTTGAACGGGCGTATAAGTCGAGGTCTGATTTTATGGTAGATTTTTTGGGTTTCAAGACCCGACTTATACGTGAGTTTGTACGTCACTCACAGACTCTCATTCAACGTACAGAAGAAATGACAAAGGCAAAAAAAAAATGTGGACGTGAGCGCCAGTAGGCTTTGTGGCCTCGGAACAAAACTTCCCAAACTATTCCATAACGTTTCAGTCATTATTTACCGCTGTGATGCTGATCTTTCTGATCATAAAATAGGTCATTACGATAGAAACTAACGAGAGGAATTCATCGTTAGTTGAAGAATTGCGCTATTTGAGGGTTCCTCTAGAGGGCCTCCTTCTCTGACACGATTGGCTCAAAGGCTGATTAATCAGCACCTCGTCATCTCATAACAGGCTGAACTTTCAAGTGTGCCGTTTTTTCCATCCAGCCATTTTAGCTCTAGACTGTCCTCAAGAAACTGTGACACACACACACACACACACACCCATTGTTGAGATATCGATGTTTCCCTATCAGGGGACCCCAAAAAAATCGAGATTGGTTGAAAACCGGACATCGAAATTTTTGACAAATCTAAAGCATTCGCTCCTCCCCCATAGCGACAGATTATGGTGGGGGAGGGGACAAAGCAAACAAACACGAAGGCTTGAGGGGGTCGTTAAGCTGTCCTGATTGTCCAAAACCAATACCACCTCATTGGGTCCACTGACCTCAACTTTGGCCTGAAGGTTTCCACACTCGTTTCTTTGATCAGTGGCATTTGTGCATTACAGGCCCCACCAGATGCTATATACAAATTTTTGTTTTCTTAAATAATTTAACTTGTCATTAAACTGTTTAGATTAACCCTCAACTGATATTATTTATCTTACAAAGTGTCCAAAGTGGCGTGAGGTCTTCAAAAACAGCCAGGGAGGTAGGCCTGAATGCCACCGCAGTGCCCAGAGGAGGTGCCCTGAAGACAGTCCAGCCTCGACCTCGGCCTCCACCAGACCAAAATGCTCTTCTGTATCAAAATTCAAAAGATGTGCTATGAAATGTCAGTAAAAGTACACAAGGGAGGGGATTACTGTCAACCTCTGGCTTGTTTAAGGCAAGGAAAACAAAAAAAAAAACAATAGAAAAGAAGGATTTAATTAGAAAAATAGAAGAAATACAACAAAATAATTCACAGGAGAAACAAAGTAATCAAAAAGGACTCATGTAGGAGACAATCTAATGGAAAGGAGTACCAATATGAAATCTGCAAGAAACACCAAAGTTAAAGAATCTGAAAACAGCGGAGAGGCAGAAAATGTGATACTCACAAAGACGACAAAAGTCCTCCTGATGGATGAGTGGCCCCGGCTCCTGGGGATCCATCCACAAAATACAAGAAATATGAGAGAACCACAAAACACACGAAGATATCACATGACAGCTAAACGAAAAAAAAATCCCAAGTGGTCTCCCTTTGACCTTCTCGTATATGGGGATGGACATTTGAGGAGTAAATCGCAGGACAAGGATTGTATTTTTATATTATGGGCATTCAAGAACCATCAACAACAAATCAAATGAAATGAATAATATATTGAACATTTATTATAAAAGGGCGGCACGGTGGCGCAGTGGGTAGCGCTGCTGCCTCGCAGTTAGGAGACACATCTGGGTTTGCTTCCCGGGTCCTCCCTGTGTGAAATTTGCATGTTCTCCCCGTGTCTGTGTGGGTTTCCTCCACAGTCCAAAGACATGCAGGTTAGGTGCATTGGGGATCCTACATTGTCCCTAGTGTGTAAATGGAGTGTGTGGGTATGTGTGTGCCCTGCGGTGGGTTGGTGCTCTGCCTGGAGTTTGTTTCCTGCCTTGCGTCCTGTGCTGGCTGGGATTGGCTCCAGCAGACCCCATGACCCTGTAGTTAGGATATATCGGGTTGGATAATGGATGGATTTATTATAAAAGTAAAGTTAAACAAATTGGACTCTGCTGCTGCATGAATAAAAGGTAAAATGCCACTTCCAGTTAACAGAAATAGCACAGAAGTTGGTAGAAATCTATGTTTTGTACCTAATACTTGTATGCAAATTTGGCTGACCTCAGTGAAAGCGAACTCAAGTTATCGTGCTTACACACACACACAAACACGCAGACAGATATAATTCCAGAAATGGTATTTTTGTACTCAGGGAGGTCTAAAACATCGAGATTCATCAAAATCTTGACATCAAATTTTTTGGGCAATTATAATATTTTCCCTATACTTTGTATATGAGAAAATAAAAATGAGCAAATAACACAGTGTAAGAGCAAGAGGACACAAATAAAGGGTGATAAATAAAGTGATTTTAAATTAACAACACGCCATTTAAAGAGTTAGAGAAAACATCTTTTCAGACACAACTCCACTTCTAACTGACTCCAAGATGGCAGAGCCTCCATTTAGGTGCACTCCAGGCAGGAAGAGGCGGGTTCAGGAGGATGGACACAGGAAGTGACATCAGAGGTAGAGGAGCCATCAATCTTCCGGTCTGCACAGTGCCAACCCCTGGAAACACCTTGAGCATGGGAAAGGCACTATATAAATAAAATGTATTATTATTATCACCAAAGCCCTTAAAGAGTCCCCTATGTGCAGATGTGACAACAGGAATACATGTTCAAAAAATTGATTTGATCATTTCCTGTGATTTTTATATATTTTTGGATGCTGAATTAAAAAAATCAACAACATTTTTTCCCCCAAAAGTAAAATTTTTTCCCATATATTTTTAGCAGTCAAATATAATTGTTTAATCATTTTCACGCTATAATTAATGAAGTATTGATGTTTCATTTTAATGATAATTTCTTTCTAATTTTTCTAATGTTATAATCTGTATTTAAAGCAAAGCAGTTCTTTACTTGGATAAGAAGGTCAGAATATAAGACATGTGTGAGTCATGTCTGGCTTGTCCTGTCCTGTCTGTCCCCGTCACCGGAGCGTGGCGCACACCCCTCAGGGTCACACCTAAAAATATTTCAAAGTATTTTAATCTGCGAAACCCCTATGAAAATCTAAATAAAAGGCACTATATATACAGTATAACAGGCGCCGAAGACTCATTGACACGTGTGTGGAGCAAAAGCTCGCCCACAGGGTCTGTTCCCACAGAAGAGCTTCTGTAGTACAAACTGCTGAAATAATCAATGTGGGCCATGAGAGAAAGGTGGCAGAGCTCACAGGGCAGGGCAGCTTTAAGATGAGGACCACCTGTAACGACGCAGTTCTACTCCCTGACCGATGGTTTATTCTTCACGTCATTTGAGTTAAAAGTGCAAGTAAAAATACTGAAAATGGATTACGTTTAAATGGATTGTGAGTCACACTACAAACATCAATGAAACGGAGGACCACACGACACCTGATGGAGACAAACAGATGGGACCAACGGTCTATTTGAGACTTGAGTGCTTCTCGATGGCTGCATCCTCACTGAAAGCAGGGTCTGCAATGATGACACACTTCCAGTCACATCTCTTCTTCTATTGGTCCTACAGTGGAAATGTTAGGGGACAGGGTTGTGGTGCCAGACGTGGCATTGTTGTTCATCCCAAAATTCATCTTGCAGTCTGAGGGAAACAAACGGGGTTTAGTTAAGCGTGGTGTAATAATCTTGTCCTTCCTTGCCTTCCATTTCAGTGCCAATGACTTGTGTGTGTGTGAGAGAGAGAGAGAGACAGCGTTCATTAAATAAATTCCCCAGGGCGAAACATTTAGGTCACAAATCCTAATTCCACTGATTAAACCAACTCAACCCATGGCTCATATATCGGGGGGGCGGAGGGTCTCTGATTAATAAAATTAAACCAACTGAATCTCAGAAGTGAACCCCAGCACTAATTATTGCTGTGTCAATTCGGTGGTCTGTGCCATCTACTCAGCTGGTACAGAAAAATTTGTGTTTGATGTCCTAGAAGTACAAATCAACATTTGCACTTGGGGGTGAATAATGCATTTTAATGTGACGTGTCTGCAGGTTGGTTCTGGCTGCCCACCACAGCCGGATGTCTTTTCAGGACGGGTGGATTTGGAATCGATAAATCACAGCAGGCTGTTGTCTTCTTTAAATCTCTTTTGAGGTCTCCTGAATTCTGATGTATTCAAGTCTGGCACTTCTTATTCTGCATTGACTTCTCCATTATGTGCGGTTTCTCTCTTCACATAAAGTGAATTATTACACAAGCGATGTTTATTTGATATAGAGCCTTTTCCATGCTGGTCACTATCCACAGTGTTTTGGGTTGGACTCACACACACACACACACCGCGAGCCATCTCAGTTTGTAGATTTGCATTGTGGTAACAGGCAGTAGCCAGTCATGACCCACAATGTCTGGATTGCAATGGTTGTCAGAAGAGGTTTCTCTTCCTGAGCTAAGTGAGAAGCCCTGACCTTTGGCCGAGCAGATTGTGTTCCTAAACGCTGCGAGCAGGGTGCTTTCTGCCAATACCAACAGAGTTGTTTCTCTCTCACTCAGTTCCCATTGTCCTGCACAGCGCCTCCTCATCCTCCTCCAGCCCTTCACAGTGAAAATCCTGCCAACTACGCCAAGTCTTCTTAACATAGACTCACACGTGCCACGAACCACCTATTTTTGCAGATTTGCAGTTTATTAAGAGCCAGTGAAAGGCCATGAACCCATCATGTCTGGATTACAATGGCTCTCAAAAGTAGTTTGTAAGGCTCTGCGACTTTGTGAACACTGCGAGTAGAACGTTTCATGGTAATGTCAGCTGAGCTCTGTCTCTCAGTCAGCCCCCCATTGTTCTCATCAGTACCTCTGCCTCCACAGAACAAATCCTGCCAACTACGCCAAGTCTACTGATATGGATTCACCCATACTATGAACCACCTCTTTTCACAGACTTGCACTGTGTTGACAGCCGGTGACCAGCCATGAACCTGCAATGTCTAGATTACACAGGCAGTTTCCTAGCAGCCA
>JANRMT010062837.1:104827053-104849064 GCA_026402145.1 Polypterus bichir lapradei
GCCATTCTTGTTCACAGTCTTGTTACTTCTCGTCTGGACTATTGCAATTCACTCCTCTTTGGTCTCTCTAATAAATCTCTCCATAAGCTTCTGCTAATCCAGAATTCTTCAGCTCACATCATTACTCGAACCTCATCTATTCACCATATTACTCCGGTCTTGCAGCAGCTTCATTGGCTCCCAATTAAGTTTCGAATTGATTTTAAAATCCTGCTATTAACATTTAAGGCCATTCATAACCTCGCCCCTCCATATCTGTCTGACCTTCTTCATGTTGCCATTCCCTCTCGTAACCTTAGATCCTCTTCCTCCATCCATCTGACCGCCCCTCTTGCCCGTCTAACCACCATGGGGAGCGGAGCATTTAGCTGTTCCGCTCCCAAGCTCTGAAATTCATTGCCTACTGAGCATATTCAACCTTTAAATGCAAACTTAAAACACATCTGTTTAAAATGGCTTTTTCTTTATGATTACTGTGGCTTTGTTTGGTTTTAATTTTATATCTTCTGTTTTTTTTCTGATTTTTTAAGCTGTTTATAATGTGTTTATTTATTGTTTGTTCAGTACCCTTGAGTTCTCAGAAAGGTGCCTTGTATAAATAAAATGTATTCTTCTTCTTCTTATTATTATTATTAAATTAACACATCCATACCCAAGGCCTGCATAGGTCCCCCACTCTTTAATTCTACTCACATCCAAAAGACTTGCATAGTTGTGTTAATTGGTGATGCCAAACAGGCCTCATATGAATGAGTGTGCCCTTGCAGGTGCCCCATCCTTCACTGGTTCCTGCTTTGCTCCTGATGTTGCCACCTTGGACATTCACATTGACTTACGTGTGCCTGAAAATAAATGGATGGGTAATAAATATATACATTATATACAAATAAAATATCTATTCATCTATCATTCCAATCATTAATTATTCCATACCCAGTATGTGAAAGTCACATTTAAGGCAGGAGTCAACCTTTAATGGAGTGCCAGCTCATCGCGGGGCACACCAACAAGCACTCCCCGCAGGCCAATTTATAATATAATCTATCATTTAAAAGGTCTGAATTAAGAAATCTGTTATTCACCTGAAATGTTTAAGAGGTAAATCCTTGCACTGCTGTTTTAAGTTTTCAGTTATTGTCTTCCTTGTCTTTACAGAGGATTTACTTTAATTCTGAGACTGAAAAAAAGGCAAACAAAAGGAAGATCTCGTCTAATCCGCTCAGGAGTGCTGTGGTAAAATAAAGCAAACGCTCAACTGCCTTTTCAGAAGAGCTTGCTTACTAAATGTGATTTCATTCTGCAGTGAAAGGTTCAGAGAGGACTTGATGTTATAAAGGAAAAAAGTTCAGAGGCGAGCCAAGCTGGTCAAAACTTGACGAGTGAGGCCCAGAAGTCTGAGGAACACAGGAGCTGAGACTCATTAGAGGTGCCACGCCCTCGCTAATGCCATTTCTGTTGTTACAAGACGGCTCACCTCCAGTAAAGCAGCCTTCTTTAATCTGACCACACCTGGCAGAGACCGCAGAGCTTTCTGCCAAGAGTGGCATTAAAGGTAATTTTCACTCTTTTCCTCAATAGCTACAAATAATCTTTAGAAAGCTAATTTGTCTCTAAGGACAAGACTTTGTCTTCTTCCTGTTTAGGCTGTTAACATGAAAAAAACTACTCAGAGCTGGACAGCCTAATGGGCAAATCGTCTAAACGCCCCCCCCCCCCCCAAAATGAGTCTTGAACCCAGGAGAGCTTTAGCGACGGTGCACACACTTAGCCATTGTGTGCCTCTGGACGCCCCCACAGCTTGAAATCTTGGCATCAAAGCACCACAAGATGCGTAATTGGGATGTTTGTGTTCAGCTTTGCCACCCATTGTGCAAATATGCAGTAGAAGGATGATAGATTAGATGTCTTCAAATGTTCACACTTTGATGCTCCTGTTAAATACTGCTTGGTAACATTTATCTTCATTAGCCTTAAACGTGAGAAATTCTCCGAAATGTAATTTGAAGAGTCGTGTTGCGTTAGCAGAAACATGAAGCTTTTATCGACCAAACGATAACATAGTGGCCAATCTGTACATCTATCTGAGGTGCCTAGAAAAGTGTTCATCCCCTTGAAGTTTTAATATTTTCTCATTAAACAGCACAGTCCTTCAGCAGTGATGTCACAGTGGCCCCGCCTCTTATGGGGCCACCCATAAAACACGACGAATGAATGTAAAGGTATTTTCAAAATATTTAAATACAGAGTAATTAGTAATATTTTTTAAAATTATTTATATTTATATAGCACTTTTACATAGACAGTGGTGAGCCACTTCAACCATTACTAATGTGTAGCATCCGCCTGGATGGTGCGATGGCAGCCTTCCTTGCGCCAGTATGCCAACCACACTTTACAGTGGTTAAGGGGTCAGAGCAATGGTCAGCCCATAAGGGACAGAGGATGAATCAGGGACTTGATGAGCAATGTAACCAGGACATCTGCATACACCCTGGGATTTTTGATGACCACAACAGTCAGGAGCTCAGTTTTAGGTCTAATTCTTATAGCACAGTGTTTCTGTCGCTACACTGGGGGCATTTGGGTCCATGCACAGACCACAGGGTAAGTGCCCCCTGTTGTGGCCTCACCAACACCTTTTCCAACAGCAGGCCAAACTTCTCCTAGTTGGTCTCCCATCCAAGTACTGGCCAGGCCCAAACCCACTCAGCTTTAGGTGGACTACCTGTTCTGAAGGCATGGCTGTATGGCTGCTGGGAACTGCACACACTAAAGATAAAGGAAAATCAAAACCACAAACAAAATAAAACGGCAAATGAGGTTTGGGGAAAAAAAACAAAACAAAACCAGCACACAAGTCCAGGATAAATCTGAGCAATGGCTACCAGCCTGGCTAAACTATCACATTGTACGGTTTGGGGTTCCTGTAGCCCTCTAATGGTCACTACACTCATTTAAGCAAAGCAAGAAGTGTTGCTGTGACCTGTGATAGTGGGTTTCTGTCTTGTGTCATAGTTGCATTAATGGAGTGGAGTTCTTTCTGTGGTTTGCTCCAGCCTTTACAGCAAGTCCTTCATATCTGTTGTGATCTTTTGTCACAATTAAGTACAAAAAGGGAGACCAGACCTCCAAAAACTCACACAGAAGAACAGATCAACCCCTGGGCTCCAGGCAGACTAAAACCCAAACACTTTCCAGCCTGCACAGACCCAAAGTAGGACTTCTAAAGCTCAAAAAGATTCATAAAAAAGGGAAAGTTGAAAAGCTATAAAATCCATGGACTCTTTTTCCTTAAGCTCTCAGGATCCAAGTAGGCTTTCAAATACAATACAATACAATACAATACAGTTTATTTTTGTATAGCCCAAAATCACACAGGAAGTGCCACAATGAGCTTTAACAGACCCTGCCTCTTGACAGCCCCCCAGCCTTGACTCTCTGAGAAGACAAGGAAAAACTCCCAAAAAAAACCTTGTAGGGAAAAATGGAAGAAACCTTGGGAAAGGCACTTCAAAGAGAGACCCCTTTCCAGGTAGGTTGGGCGTGCAGTGGGTGTCAAAAGAAGGGGGGATCAATACAATACAATACACAGAACAGAACAAATCCTTAATACAGCATAAAAATGGCTTCCATCTAGAAACTCTACCATAAACGCCTGATTAACAGAGTGCTACTTAGATGGCCATCATTTCAATATGCCCCCCCCCCCCCAATCTCAAGGCCCCTCTTACACAGTTATTCAATTTTGCCAGACAGTTAACTCCAGGTTGAGTCCTGGTGGTTCTACACTTCTTCCATTTCCCAATTACTGAGGCCACAGAGCTCCTTGGAACACTCAAAGCTTTTACAAATGGTTTCATCCCATTACCCTCATCTATGCCTCACCATAATTTGATCACAGAGGTCTACAAAGAGTTTCTTGGACTTCACAGCTTGGTTTTATTTGACACACAGTTTGACTTGTGGGACCTTCTACACACAAGTGCACTTGAGTCTTTCTAAATGATGTCCAGAGGGGTCTGAGTACTTTCTGGATCCACTGTACACAATAATAGTTCGACATTGAAATATCAATAGAAAACCAAAATATTACATTAAAAGAACAAAAAAAAAAAAAAAAATATTTTAAATAATAACCACAAGATTAAATAAATAAATAAATCCGAACCCTGGGTGTATTATGATGCCTTCCAGCATTTTCATTCTTAAGAAAAAAAGCATTCACAGTGTTTTAGGAAGACTTGGATGCATGGATGGGACCTTCAGCAACGTTCCTGGTATTGCCCAGGCCCCTGGTGACTCCATATTGGAATAGACATACTAATTGGCCTTATGGGGTTTTCTCATTGGTTCATGTTGTCCACAATCCGATTTCTACCGATTGTCTTGTCAGGACACTCCTAACCCCGTCAGAATCACACACAAGGATTGATAACCACAAAAGTTCCTGACTGCATTTGAGGCTTAGCAGCAGCACAGGAGAGCAGTGGTGTGCACTGCTGCCTCGCAGATTTAGAGCCCAGGGATCAAAATGCAGGCCAAGTTATAGTTTATGTGGAAGTGTGCATGGATATCTGTATGTTTGTTGTACTTTTAAGCCCCAAAAAGGAAGTGACTATTAGGAGATTTCAAGATGGTTGAATGTGTGTGTGCCCTGTACAGGTCTTGTTCCTGCCTGGCACCCTACTGTCATGCATCTTTAGATAAATTTATAGTTTATTGTTGTATGGGATTTAGTAATTGTGTACTCTCACTTCAAGTCTGTGTTCCTTGTGCTTTGTAGGTGGAGGCCTAGGAGGCGGGGCCACTCTGACATCATCACTACTGAGCACAAACCCCCCCAGATTTCTGGATTTTTAATTATTTCCTTCTTTGTTTTAAGGATTCTGATTTTTGGAACTTGCCTTTTAGTCCACTCCTTTGTGCCTCTTTTGCTTGTTTTAGTATTTTGCTATTGATGCTAATAAATCTTTAATTTATAAATATTCTTTGTTTCCCCTTTTACTATAATCTGAGTGTTTACAGTCATTTCTCCTCTCGTGGGTCATTTGCTATTTTTGTAAGACATATAAAGTTCTATTTATGTTTATTTTTTAGGGTTAATTCCCCTTTGGACCCATAAATCCTCAGTCAGGCCAGTAGAGCTGTGATTAAGCCCACTGGGGTGAGGCCTTTTCCAGACCTGGCCAATGAAGCCTTTTGGAGGCCTCACATCATTTTCACCAACAATAAACCCTCTACTTCAGTGTTTCCCAAACTCGGTCCTGGGGGCTCACTGTGACTGCAGGTTTTTGTTCCAACCAGATTCCTAATCAGTGACAACACCTGATAGCACTCATCTCATTTAATTAGCTGGTATTATTTTTTTCATTTTATTCAAAATTCAGAAAAGCACAGCAGCATGATTTTTACATTTAAAAGACATTTAGAAAAATTTCTGCTTTTGCTATAGATTTAAAAGCTTAACTCTCTTTTGTTGATTTCATTCTCTTTTGCCCTTTCTCTGTGCAGTTTTCCCGCTTCGTTGTATCTTATTAATGACAATTAAAAATGAGCAGAGCAGACACCCAGGCAGACAACACGGAATAATCAAAGGCTGCAACTACATTAGCGTCAGACCCATTAATTAGTAAATAATGGATTAATTAAACAAATTAGAACACCTAGAAAAGTAGAATAAAAATCAAGATAAAATACTGTTAAAAAGAAAAAAATACATTTTTCCCATATAACTGCTTGGTACATTTGAATATATTTTTTTTAATCAAACTTAGTTTTCTAATTTCTATATTGTTCCCAAAACAGAGAACTTGGGAAATAAGACATCACTTAATTAGCCCAGGAGTTCAATTAAAAACAGATGCTAGTTGGAACAAAAATCTGCAGCCACAGGGGGTCCCCAGGGCCAAGTTTGGGAAACGCTGCTCTACTTGAGCCCTTGAGGCCTTTTTCTGCCCCAAGATGGCAGTGTGGTCAGACACAGCGGCTTTGTGCTCTCTAGTGTGGTGCGTTGGTTGTTGGTTTTCGTTTTTGATTGTTGAGTTGTGACATTCAAACCTCTTATATAGCCGTCAGAATTTTACAGATATTGGATTACAGTATAAATTACTAGTTGGCTTTGTCCCCTGCTTGCTTTGCTCATCCACCCCCTCTCCCAAAGCCCCACCCCCCCCACTGGGGCACGCTATGCGCCAGCCTCTTCGCATCTCTGCCGCTTACGTTTTTTTTTTGGGGGGGTGTGGGGTTGGGCTTGGCTGAACACTAGCTAAGGAGATGCGGTCAGATCAGCTGCTGGCTTGCTGCTGCTGCCGAGCTGCATATTCTGCTTGTCGTGCTGCACGTCGATCATTTAAAAGCCTGTAACAGCAGCTGCCCTTTTGTCTCACTGCCTTGTCTCGCAGGACGTTAAAGTGTCTTCGAGAAAATCACGTATCGTCTCCTTCCAAGCCTTTTTTTATAATAGAGAGAAACATGGGCGACACGTGGTGCAGTAGGTAGCGCTGCAGCCTCGCAGTTAGGAGACCTGGGTTCGCTTCCCGGGTCCTCCCTGCGTGGAGTTTGCATGTTCTCCCCGTGTCTGTGTGGGTTTCCTCCCAAAGTCCAAAGACATGCAGGTTAGGTGCATTGGCGATCCTAAATTGTCCCTAGTGTGTACTTGGTGCGTGTGTGTGTGTGTACCCTGCGGTGGGCTGGCGCTCTGCCTGGGGTTTGTTTCCTGCCTTGTGCCCTGTGCTGGCTGGGATTGGCTCCAGAAGACCCCCATGACCCTGTAGTTAGGATATAGCGGGTTGGATAATGGATGGATAGAGAGAAACATCATAAATCAGTTTCATCAGATTTATAACAAGTAGCGAGACGGAGGGAGAGGAAACAGAAGCAGGGATGCTGATTGGGTCTATGGGCTTGGCTAATAAAACAACCCCACAAACCTCCATTACCTATCATCTTTCTCTTACAAAATAGATGAGATTGAGCTACAGATTGCTGCAAATGTTGTTGTCCAGAATTGTTGTGTGCTGATCATAACAGAGACTTGGCTTCACCCACAAATCCCCGATACTACAATAGAACTAGTGGACTGTACAATCCACCGGCAGGACAGGAATAAAGATTTGGGTAAGAACAGAGGGGAGGTTTATTCATGTATGTGCACAATGACTAGTGAATGAACAGCAGAGGTATAGACAGACATTGTTAGCCTGCCTTAGAAGTTCTGTCAATCATTTGCAGACCAACAGAGATAACTGTGGTAATTGTGACTGCTGTTTACATTCCGCCAGACACAAATGTTAGTTTGGCTCTTCACATCCTTTATACTAAAGTAAATAAACAGCAGCAGGCTTACCCCAATGGGGCACATATCATTGCTGATGACTTTAATGAAGCATCTTTAAAGACTGTACTTCCTAAATTCACCCTTTATGTGAAGTGCTCCACTTAATAAAGCCAATCGTGTATTGAAATATAAAACACGCTTATAAAACCACAGTCCTCCCTCACTTAGGTCAGCCGGGTCATCTCTCATTGCTCCTCATCCCAACATACACACCCCTCAGGAGTGTAGGACAAAACCAGTCATGATGGCCCGAGCAGCACCGTTTAGCACAAACAGACTGGGAAGCATTTGAACAACAAGACTTGGGGGGAGAATACAGAAAAGTTCTATTGTACACCAAGAGCTGGGCTGATAATGTCACTGTCACAAAGAGATCCCATGAGTTTCCAAATCAGAAACTCTAGATGACAAAAGAAGTACAGACACTCCTCAATGTAGAGAAGAGCCAAGCAAAATGACACCTTTTATTGGCTAACTAAAAAGATTACAATATGCAAGCTTTCGAGGCAACTCAGGCCCCTTCTTCAGGCAAGATGTAATAAAAAAATGTAACCTTCAGGACAGGCGACAGGGTGTCACACAGTACAAGCCAGAGCTGACCCGAGGGATCAAAAGAAGCTGAAGAGGCCTATAAGAGGAAAAAAAGAAAAAAGAAAAACACCTCACAGAGGACAATTCTCAGCGGGTGTGGCAAGGAATTAAATCAACACATCACAAGGGCAGCAAACCCAGGTCTGTTGGCTCCAATGCCTGGCTGGTAGAGGCGGCTCTGAACCTCTTCTTTAACAGGTTTGAGGTAAGGAGGTCCAACATGACCACACAGAACCCACACACTCACTCTGCAAGAATAGGAGGTGGAACTCAGAATGGCGAACCCAAGGAGGGCTACTGGCCCTGAGAGTATCTGGGAGGACACACAAAGCATGCGCTGACCAGTTTGCTGGAGTCTTCACAAAGATTTTTAAATCATTCTGTGGCATGAGCCACTATTCCACCCTACCTAAAATCATCGATCATTATTCCTGTCCCTAAAAAATGCCACAGAGAGCTTAAATGATTATAGACTGGATGCACTCATGCCGGTAGTAATGAAGAGCTTTGAGAGATTGGTCTCACAGCTTATTAAATCCTGCTTCCCATCTACTTTCGACCAGCATCAGTTTGCTTACAGATCAAACAGGTCCCTTGAAGATGCCATTGCTACCGCTCTACATACTGCACTGAGTCATGTAAACCAAAGAGGAGATGTGTAAGGCTGCTTTTTGTAGACTACAGTTCAGCATTTAATACAATAATCTCTGACATACTGGTAAGCAAGCTAACAGATGTAGGCCTCCCCTCCTCTACTAGCACCTGGATAAAGGACTTCCTTACAAGCCGCTCACAAAGGGTTAAACTTGACATCTTTTTCCCTTTTTGCTCAGCACAGGATCTCTACAAGGCTGTGTATTGAGCCCATTACTTTACTCTTTGTACACATATGACTGCACCCCAATCCGTCCCACAAACACCATCATTAAATGTGTAGATGACACCACTGTAATAGGACTCGTATTAAAAGGATGGTCTACAAAGACGAGGTACACAGGCTAACAAAATGATGTTCAGTGAATAACTGAACACCACTAAAACCGAAGAACTTGATCTGGATTTCAGAAAGCATAGCACAGAACCAGTTCCTCTTTATATGAACGGAGACCATGTGGAAAGGGTGAAGACCTTCAAATTCTAGGGGACACACATTTCTGAGAACACCACAGCAATGGTCCAAAAAAGCACAAAAGAGACTGCACTTTCTGAGAGTGCTCAGGAAAAACAACCTGGAGCAAAAACTAGTGGTGGCTTTATATTGTCACTTTTGTCACTGTCCTGCTCCACTGACAGACTGAGGAGATCGTTCCTCCCCCACACTATGCGACTCTTCAATTCCACCCGGGGGAGTAAATGCTAACATTTTTTTTTTTTTTTCATTTTTATTACTATTTAATTTAATATTGTTTCTTTGTATCAGTATACTGCTGCTGGATTATGTGAATTTCCCCTTGGGTTAATAAAGTATCTATCTATCTATCTATCTATCTATCTATCTATCTATCTATCATATTGTTCACCCATCGAGAGCATCTTGGCATACTGTATCACACTATGGTATGTCAGATGCCCAGCAACAGACAAGAAGGCTCTTCAGCACACAAAAAAACAAACACACACAGGTTGTTGTCTGCCCTCCCTGGAAGATATTCCCACTCCCGCTATCTGAAAAAGCCACAAACATCATTAAGGATCCTTCACTCCCTGTTGCCCTTAGGTTGGCATTGCAGATCTTTGAAAGTATGGACTGACAGATTCAGAAAGTTTCTTTCTCTCCATCCATCCATCCATTATCCAAACCGCTATATCCTAACTACAGGGTCACGGGGGTCTGCTGGAGCCAATCCCAGCCAACAGAGGGTGCAAGGCAGGAAACAAACCCCGGGCAGGGCGCCAGCCCACCGCAGGACACACACACACACACCAGGGACAATTTAGAATCGCCAATGCACCTAACCTGTATATCTTTGGACTGTGGGAGGAAACCCACACAGACATGGGGAGAACATGCAAACTCCACATAGGCAGGGAGGACCAGGGAAGCAAACCCTTAAGGGTCTCCTAACTGCGAGGCAGCAGCGCTACCCACTGCGCCACCGTGCCGCCCCACAGTTTCTTTCCAATGGCCATAAATACATTGAACAAAATTAAGCAAATAAAGGCGGTTTAAATAACATTTTTAGTCAAAACACGTACATATTTCTGCTGCTCTTGTGCAGCTACTCCCCAGTGGAATTATATTATTTTATTGTATTACCACTGGTTCCATTGTTATTTTATCTAACTATATTTTTACATATAAAATTACTGTTTTATATTTTTTTCTTTCTTGTATTATGTGTTGTAGCATTGGTTGTCTTTTACAAAAAGTAGTGTCGTTTTTGCTTGCCGCTTGTAATTTCGTTGTCATTATTTTACAAACACAAATAAAGGCTTTCTATTCTTGCACTGCCTTCCAATAAAGCTCAGGGCTGATTTTAAAAATTCTCCTTCCTGCCTATATAAAATTTATGGGACTTGGAAAATGCATTTCTCCACAGATAAACTGTTAAATGTTTGTGATAGTCAAAGCAGTAGAGTGTTGTACCGTGTTAGCCATAGATTGATACAGGAGAAAGTAGGGTGAAATGACACCTTTTATTGGCTAACTATATAGATTATAAATGCAAGCTTTTGAGGCAGCTAAGGCCCCATCATCAGGCAAGATGTCATAGTTATAGCTATAGTTACAGTGGTTCTGTGAGTGCCCCGTTTTTGGGCCTCCTCTGGTTAAATCCTGCAGGTAGCCTTAGGGGCCTAACTAGGATAATGTTAAGACTCTGCTGGACGGATCAGTTGCTAATTGTTTACCAGAGGAATAGACTATGGAAAATAATGGAGGTGACCAGAACAGAAATGCCAAGAGTCACACAAAGATCTAAAACTGAAGGTCCATTCTCTCTTTCATGAAATATTAAATAACTAAACAAGAATCAAGGCCTAAGAATTAGGAGAAGGGGTCAGAAACAATGAAGGAGCAAGATAACAAAAGGCTCTCGTAAACTCTTAAATGATCTGAACTCGGACAGCAAATGAACAAGTAGAGGTAAACTTTATAGGTTTGATGTCCCAAGTGTAAACACATGATTTCCAGCTTGAAAGCCTAGCAACCTGGCCAAGCCAATACACAAAATAGTGGTTGTCAAAATTCACAAAATGGCAGTGAACATCCAGGCCTGCTTGAGGAGCCTCACACCAACTATTTGTGCCTCGGAGTAAACTCCATTTCATAATGTCTGTGATTGCTGGAGTGGGCTCCAGCTGCCCTGGTTAAGGGAGTTGGGAAGATGGATAGATGAATGTGTGCAACTGAGTCTTTAAATGGACTTGAACCCCATCCAGGGCTGGTTGCATGCTGGTGAGAAAGGCTTTGGACTCCCTGCAACCGTCAGTTACAAGAAATATTCTTAAAAATGTCAGTTACTGTTAAGACTTAAAACGTGCCAAGTATCTTTAACAGGAACATCTGGAAATTTACAGAAATTGAGGTCATTAATGGAAAGCAAGCCAGTGATGGTCGTTATCATGCTCCTCTGTACTGCATGCACCTTACTCCTGCTCTTCTTCTTCTTCAAGTAAGCCTTAATGGCGACTTTGACCGATCGTTCTGGCTGTCATCCCACTTAGGAGGTTTCATGCTCTTAATTGCAGTTGACATATTTAGTTAAACACTCAAAAGAGGATTGGATTGGCATGACTAGAAAGAGAAATTGTGAGGGGATTGAAAGCGGAGAGATGATAGTAGGCAAAGGTTAAAAAGGACAAATAGAAAGCTGGTCAAGGAGAGCCCTCATAATCACTGGCTGCAGGCCATGTGCCGATCAGTCACTCGACCTGATTCTATACAATCACTTTGCTAAACTTTGTAAAACGTTTGATGTGCAAGGAAAACTGAAGAGCAAACTGCATGAAAAAAGAAGCAGACGAGTCAAATGAGAAACACCACTGAAGCCCGTTATCTGAGAAGGAAAAAGTCGGCTCTGCTGAGACTTCATAAGACTAATAGCTTGTGCTGGCAGCCAGGCTGACATTTCTTGATTTTTATGTCATTCTCAGAGTTGGGGTTGTGTTCAAACGCAGGCAGGTGCTTTCTAAAATGGTCCATAACAGCATCTCCATCATAGTATGAAAAAGGCTAGTTTTAAACACCAAAAATAAAAGAATAGTCCTTCTCTTTATCTTTTATTTCTTTTACAGTCATATGAAAAAGTTTGGGAACCCCTCTTAATTTTTTGGGTTTTTGCTTCTCATTGGCTTTCAAAGTAGCAACTTCCTTTTAATATCTGATATGCCTTATGGACACAGTAGTATTTCATAAGTGACATGAAGTTTATTGGATTAACAGAAAATATGCAATATGCATCATAACAAAATTAGACAGGTGCATAAATGTGGGCACCCCAACAGAGATATGACATTAATACTTAGTTGAGCCTCCTTTTGCTAATCTAACAGCCTCTAGACGCCTCCTATAGCCTTTGATGAGTGTCTGGATTTGGGATGGACATATTTCTGACCATTCTTCATACAGAATCTCTCCAGTTCAGTTCAATTTAATGGACAGCCTGCTTCAAATTATCCCATATACTTTCAATGATATTCAACTCAGGGGACTGTGATGGCCATTCCAGAACATTGGACTTCTCCCTCTGCATGAATGCCTTTGTAGATTTCGAACTGTATTTTGGGTCATTGTCTTGCTGGAATATCCAACCCCTGCGTAACTTCAACTTTGTGACTGATGTTTGAACATTATCCTGAAGAATTTGGTGATATCGGGTCTATCCGACCCTCGACTTTAACAAGGGCCCCAGTCCCTGAACTAGCCACACAGCCCCACAGCATGATGGAACTTCCACCACATTTGACAGTAGGTAGCTGGTGTTTTTCTTCCACCATGCAAAGCACTTTTTGTTCTCACCAAATAACTCCATTTGTGTCTCATCAGTCCAAAGAACTTTGTTCCAAAATGAATCTGGTTTGTCTAAATCAGCATTTGATACAACAAGTGACTCGGTTTGTGGCGCAAGTGCAGAAAGGGCTTCTTTCTCATCACCCTGCCATACAGATGCTCTGAATTGTAGAATGATGTACAGATACACCATCTGCAGCAAGATGTTCTTGTAGGTCTTTGGAGGTGATCTGTGGTTGTCTGTCACCATTCTCACAATCCTGTCTCTCATATGCCGCTCCTGGATTTTTCTTGGCCTGCCAGACCTGCTGGGTTGGTTTAACAGCAACTGTGCCTGTGGCCTTCCATTTCCTGATTCCATTCCCTACACTTGAAACTGACAGTTTAAACCTCTGAGATGGCTTTTTGTAGCCTTCCCCTAAACCAGGAGACTCAACAATCTTTGTTTTCAGATCTTTGGAGAGTTGCTTTGAGGATCCCATGCTGTCTGTCACTCTTCAGAGAGTCAGAGGGAAGGAAGCACAACTTGTAATTGACCACCTTAAATACCTTTTACCACTCATGATTGGACACTGCTGTCTGTGAAGTTCAAGGCTTAACGAGCTCATCCAACCAAGTAATCAGCATTGAGCAGTGACAGGCATTCAAATCAGCAAAATGACAAGGGGACACACATTTTTGCACAGCCAGTTTTTCACATTTGATTTAATTTCATATAACTAAATACAGCTTCATAAAAATCTTTCTTTGGAAAGCACTGCAGTACTCAGATGTTCTTAGGAAATGAAAGACATACCACTGTTATCTTTTATGTTGAAAGAAGAGTCAATTATTATGCAGGCTGAGAGGGGGTCCCAAACTTTGTTATATGACTGTATCTTCTTGAATTTGGATTTTCACTTTTTTTATATAATTATCTTAGAAGGTACAAGGAGCAGATAGCAAATCTAACCACTGTGCTCAGTAGAGGGTACTCACAAGTTAACAACCTGCTTATTGTCTCTATCTGGCTGTTATTCTAGGGACCAGGAAATGACCAAGAACCAGGAAGTCAAAAGAACTGTCACCAAAGCTAACAAAAATTCTAAGTTGGAGGGGATTGCTGTATTACTCAAAAACAAAATTCAAAAACACACAATACATCATACAGCACTCTTTGTTTTACCAAATATGATGACACTAACTCTTAGACAAATGCTTTTATAGAATTGTGCCTGTTACACGAGACACTGCAACTTTTAATGAAAGGGATAAGAAGATGAGACATAGTCTAGTATCGCACTGGGGCCATTACCAAAAAACTCAAACTGATCAACAAGTACAAAAACAAGCCAAAAATCAAAAGGTCATTGAAACAAAAAAGGCTTTGATGAGATGCAGTCAGGAGTCGAGCCGCAGTCGTTACCAAAAACGCAAACCCATCTGGCAACAAGTACAAAATGGAAGTCAAAAATCAAAGGTCATAGAAACAAAGGTAGGTTTAAAATACCAGGAAAGATTTAGTGAAAAAAAACACTCACACACCAGCCCGGGTTTTATCTTGATCTCAGATATTTAAGTGATGCCTGTGTCAACCTTTAAAATGGCGATGTCACAAGTGGAGCAGCCCTGGTGTCTTCTGTTTTGGAAACCTTCATGTTAAGAGCAAGGAATAGCAGAACTCAAAGAAAAACAAAATGGTGTTCTGAAAAATAATAAAAAATTAGTACTATTTCTGGAAGCCTTCTATGGAGAAAAAAAAATTTCTGAGAGGAACTCCCCCCGTCCCCAAACTGGAGGCTTAAATGCCAAAAAATATTCTATTATGTAAAATTAAAGGACACAAATTAAAAAAAGCCTAGATCTATTAGAGTTCTGGTTATTCATGTTATTAAATTTGATGTTGTTTTCTTTTCTAGATCCTTATATTTTAATGGAGAACCTGATTTTTGGGCAGCACGGTGGCGCAGTGGGTAGCGCTGCTGCCTTGCAGTAAGGAGACCCTTAAGGGTTCACTTCCCGGGTCCTCCCTGCATGGAGTTTGCATGTTCTCCCCGTGTCTGCGTGGGTTTCCTCCCACAGTCCAAATACATGCAGGTTAGGTGCATTGGTGATCCTAAATTGTCCCTAGTGTGTGCCTTTTGGTGGGCTGGCGCATTGCCTGGGGTTTGTTCCTGCCTTGTGTCCTGTGCTGGCTGGGACTGGCTCCAGCAAACCCCCACAACCCTGTGTTAGGATATAGCAGGTTGGAGAATGACTGACTGACTAACCCAATTTTATTTATTTACTAGGCTGACCTGCCTTTTAAGGCGACCGACTTTTAAGTTGACCACTTCTTAAGGCAATTCAATATGTAGATCAATTTGATATTTTATACAAACTCATTAATATGGTTATATTGCATTTGAGCGGTATTACTTTAATACTCGTAGTTTCTGTTATTTTTGTGATGAAATTTAAACTTTTTTTCTATATTGAGGTCGCCCTTTTGAACCCCCCTGATATTTACTACGAGGTGAGGCATTTGTACTCCATCAACATTAATTATTTCCAGAGACATAATTTTGTCTATTTTTTCAGCGCATCGCGCACAAAAGCAAGGGAACGATGGGAGCACCAGAACTCTGCTCACATCGTGTCGCTTAGTACCGCAAGCTGCAAGTAGTAAGTCTGTGATAAGCGGAATACCGCTACGCTTTCCACTCACGGGACGGAAGGACAATCCCAACCGCTTTTATATAGTAAGAAAGAAGAAGAAGAAGATATCGCACAGTCTGGAGTAGAATATCATCTTTTACCTGGAAAAACGAAACTACAAATCCCATCGTGCATTGCAAAATGGACGGGGCGTGTGTGAAACTCCGCGCCTGCGTAGCACTCACGGGACGGAAGGACAATCCTGACCGCTTTTATATAGAAGGATTTTGTGCTCCATGTTGTTTTGGTTGACATTAATATTTTTTAACTTCGTGTTTTTGCAATGCCGTCAGTCATGTAACCACTCCATCCTATCAACAGCTTAACATCCATTTTGTTTTAAACAGAGCTGTGTTTTCATATGGAGTTATCCCTCCTTGGACAATGAAATCCGTGGTGCAAATCTTGGTAGCTTACCTTTAAAAAATCACACAGAAAGTTTTATTTCATTTTTCAGCTTTGGCTTCATTTTTGTTCTGACTAAAAGAATTTTTTTGTTTTGTAAAGGAGAGAGATGCAAACCACAGACCCGCAAGACTCGAAAACATAGACTCAAACTGATCTTTTATCAACATAAGGGTGAAACAAGAATTGTAGTCGAGAGTTCAGAAAAACAAGTCTTTACCTATTTGCTGTTTGTTGCCCCCGAGAGCATCTTGGTGTCAGAATTCTATGTAAATATGGTTAACCCTAAATGTCTCCTGGGATTTAACTATTTAATATTATAATACAACGTTAAGCCTAAATAACTCTCGGGACATTATTCTGCTGCCATCTAGTGGATAAAATATTATGCTAAAAAAAAGAATGAGTGGGGTGGTAGCCTTCAACCAAAACACAACAAGGAATACATGAGAAGCCGTAAATCATCAAGTCCTTCCGTTAGAACCCTAAATACAAAGAGGACTGGTTCATTTATGTTAGGTAGATTGCCCAGAGGGGACTGGGCGGTCTCATGGTCTGGAATCCCTGCAGATTTTATTTTTTTTCTCCGGCCGTCTGGAGTTTTTTTTTGTTTTTTCTGTCCACCCTGGCCATCGGGCCTTACTCTTATTCTATGTTAATTAATGTTGACTTATTTTTTTACTGTCTTTTATTTTTCTATTCTTCATTATGTAAAGCACTTTGAGCTACATTTTTTTGTATGAAAATGTGCTATATAAATAAATGCTGTTGTTGTTGTAAAGACAGTTTTAGAACAAAACGAAACTGAACCAAGAGTTGCATCAAACAACAGTGAAGACAATGTGAATTGGATAATGAAACGGATGCTGAGGCCACTGTACAACTAATCCGCCATCATAAGCCTGGTGATTTCAGTGTCAGCAAGTAGCTACAATGCAAAAAGGCAAAAGGACCGCAATCAAGTAGAAGGGCAAGAAAGACGTTAACTCCCTAAGCACTGTTCACAATGCAGCAGCTGTCGATGTTCATGTCAAGGGAAATGTGGAAGTTACTGAGCTTTGCACTGTGGTAGCCTACAATAATACAAGCGGCACATCGATCGTGCAGATCAGGCCCAGACATTCGACACTTTCATGCTCAAGTAAGAGAAGAAATGTTAGAGGAGTGTGCAAACAGACAAACTTCTACAGTGGCGATTGGAACATCGGCCTGACATTGGTGACCGTTTCCAAACATGTCACATAAACGACGTGTGCTACATTGGCATCACTACACCTGTGGAAACCAGAACTTCCTTTCCTACCATATATATGTTGACATTTTGATAGTTACATATTTTTCTTACACATAATATTTTTTTCTTGGTGAAAAAAATTAAACATTTAGTTACTCGTTTTCTGGGGGTAAACATAACGATAAGGAGGCTACACTGGCAAAAGCAGTAAAGAAATGATTCATAGTATTTTAACAAGTTTAACCCAATCTCAGACACAGCATAAAGGATACCCCAATATTTACACTCTGCATCGAAAGCATCACACATGAGAATTCTGGGGCTCATCACCATGGCATCCATCAATGCCGTTGTCAGAATAAGGGGGTTGTCAACCACAAAAACAAAATTGCTTTCCCTAGAAGATATAGATAACAAAATAAATGTGAAAAATGATTTCAAACCCCTCTTTGGTTAACACCTTCAAGTAGAGCAGCAAGTTATCAAAACCACATCTCAGTAGTGACAGTCCTAATGTGTCATTGTTCTTATTAACACTAAAGCCTGTCACAAACTCCACAAAGAGCCATAGCAAGGTTTGGGGCTGCCACCCGTATATTTAGTTTCCTGGCTGCAAACTGTAAGTAAATGATAGCACTGATGTGCACAAAACCGAGTCCAAAACAAAACTGAGGGAATAAGGAAAAGGTGGAGGCTTTTAAAGGAAAAGAAAGGAAGTGATGTCAGAGGGGTCGGGCTCAGAAAGGGTCTTCATTCATAGGCTCGAACCCAGACGTGACATCAAATGGGCCGGAGTCAAAAAAGTCTTCCTCCATCGGCTCGGACCCGGAAGTGACGTCAACAGGGCCAGGTGGAATCTCCCGTGGATGGTCTGCACTCTGCCACAACCCAGCCTGCCTTGGAATTGCCCTTATTCAAGCCCTTTAGATGCCTCCAATGAGCAAGTGTGTGACAAGTCTTTGTTAAGGTCTTGTTAGGAGGTTTGCTCCTATTGTCACAAGTGCTTTGTAAGCCTTATTAACACCAAACACGGCCACGTTTAAGGTCTTGCTGGATGGCAGTCACTCTCTAATAGGACCTCTAGCGGTTGCTCCTATCCTACCGTTAATGCTGCTTTACAGCGGTCATTAAGACCAAAGCCTTAGTAGAGGTTCTGTTATTTAGCACTAAATGACTCACAGATTCTCCTAATTGTATTTCCACAAAACTTTTCAGAGGACAAAACTTCATGCCCTCCTGTTATTGATAAAGACTTCTTAGATGGAGATTTGTAACCTTTCATGCCATGCTATGTGCCAAATGGGCACTCATTGTGAGGGCATATGGCCCGCCGAGGAGCCCGTTCAGATGCCAGGAAGCTTTCCTATTCACCAGAGAAAGAATGCAAGATTATAGCAGCCTTCTGTATGCTGCACAATCTGGCAAAGCGTAGCGATGTGCCAATTTTGTTCAGGGATCTGAGTACCATCAGTCTGTTCCAGAAGCGAGTGTGAGAAGACAGACGCGGACAGCTTGGCGTGAGGATAGAGAATTCACTCGCCGTGCATCACATTATTTCTTGATGATCTAGAGCAGGACTCTCTGCAACGTGATTCGCCCTCTCGGTTGTGTAACCTCACAAACCCCCCCCCCCACAATGCTGGTCAGTGTCCACCGACACAAAGCATGGCTGATCATTAGTGAGCCAAGAATACTGTAATCATTCAACTGTCATCTCTTTTTTAAACCTGCTATTTCCTAGTCAGTGAAAATAAAAGCTTTGGCCTGCAGTAAAAAAGAAAAAAAAACTGACAGGGGGTGCCACTGCGCAATAATAGTTTGAAAAATAAATATTTATTAAAAAAACATAAGGCTTATTTAATAGGTGAGGTTATTAGCATGGCAGCAAAGGTCAGAGGAAAGCTCCACAGGAAGTCACTGCAAAAGAGGAGGGTGCCCACCCTGCATGCTGCTGTCTGAGAGCAGGGGCCATTAGGGGACAGTAGATGCTGTCACTTGTGAACTTCTGACACAATAGAGGGAGATGAAATGGAGGTGACAAGGAAGTAGGAGGAAATTCTACCTAGGGTTCAAAGAATCAAGGTAATTAGAAGATGTCATGGAAGCCTGACTCCCTACTTAAACAGGGAACTGCACAACACATCATGGCAGCAGGGGGCGCTAGCTGTAGTAATTAGGGCTTGTTGTTCAATTAAGGACAAAGCCAGGGAGGCTAATGCAGACCCAGCGCCCAGGCCATCACAAGGGGCAGATCAACAGCAGCGTCACCACTGCATCAAAGGGCAAGTGTGGCACTGATGCCCATCTCCTAGCAGGTGGCGCTATTGTGCAAAAATTATATAAATAGTAAACCTGCCAGTATAATTGAACATGCTGTTAAAATGTTTATAGAGAACTCAACTTAGTCGTCATAATGAAACTTCTTCCAATTTTCCATGACATGCTCAATGCAATTTCTTGTTCTTTTTGAAGTGTGTGACGCTTTCTTTGTGCCTGGCACTGCTAGCCTGTTTCAGACACTTGCACCGTCAGTGTCCTCCCCGTACCTTTACTCAGGTGTACACAGGTGCAGCCTCGCCTTTTCAGATCCACATTTGTGCTTGAAGGAATGAGCTCTTTAAAGAGAAACATTTTCTGTGACTCAATTTAAAGGACTGTGAATTTGTACATTTCACTATTTTGGAGTAGTCATCGTTATTATCATAATCATTCTGAATACTTGTCTACAATACAATTTAGCACTTAGACAGCCATCTATCCATCCATTTTCTGCCACTTTAGGGTAGCAGTCTAAGCAAAGAAGCCCCACCATTTCTTTTTCCTGCCTTCTCCTCCATCTCTTCTGGGGGGATACAGAGATGTTCCCGGGCCAGCTGTGAGATGTAATCTCCCCAGCATGCACTGGGTCTGCCTTAAGGCCCTCTTCCCATTTGAAGGCATCCTTATCAGATGCCTGGACCACCACAGCTGGCTCCGTTCAATGCAGTGGAGCAGCAGCTTCTACTTTGTGCTCCTCCTGAATATCTGCGCTGCTCATTCTCTCTCTAAGGCTGAGTGCAGATAATCTGTGAAGGAAACGAAATTTCAGCCACTTGTATCTACGATCTAGTCCTTTCAACCACTACCCAAAGATTGGGACCAAGCCAGATCGACCAGTAAATTGAGAGCTTTACTATGACTGACTGGCACAACATCTACATGACTGCAGATGCTACTGTGATCCGCCTGTCGATATCCCGCTCCCATAGTCTAGCACTTTAGACACTGAATAAACAATAGACATTTATCAATATTAATATGCATTTCTACTTTAGGTGTTGAATATTTGAGGCTGAGATATTTTTTTTAACCTGTTCTTTGGTGGTTTCATTATATGACAATATGTTTTGTGCAAGTTTTTTTTTTTTTCCTTTTCATCTGGCATTACTTCATCACTGAGAGCCTAATACCTTGTCAAATGCTATGCATCTCTCTTGGTCTCTCACTGTGGGTGACTGACAGCCATCTTCTCTCTCATTCTCTCATCTGCCCTAAAACATCCCTGTTGCTGCTCCAACCTCCCATGATTCCTTCAGTGCAGTTCCAATGATTTTTTACCTCCGCCATGTCCACTGCCAACACATTCGCACCACTGGCTCCAACTCAGATTGCTCTTTTGAGGTCCAAGGCCACACCATTTGACCTCACTTTCCCACATCCAAGCCAGGATTATTCTTGAGATCATTGGTGGCTATGTGCCTAGGCCAATGGGCTTAAGCAGAGGAGCAGGTTTTGTATGTACTGCTCTTTAAGCACTTCATCATCCCCTTTCTGTCTCACACAGATGGACACACACACGCCCTCTCTGTACAGCATCTCAGGGGGCTTCAACCCCTAATGGCAGCACCCTTTTCCCAAACTCCACCCCTTCTGTTTGTGTCTGTCCGTCTGTCTATCCTACCCAAGCTCCACCCCTTCTGTTCATGTCTGTCTGTCTGTCTTTCTCTCCTTCCCAAGCTCCACCCCTTCTGTTCATGTCTGTCTCTCTCTCTCCTTCCCAAGCTCCACCCCTTCTGTTCGTGTCTGTCTGTCTCTCTCCTTCCCAAGCTCCACCCCTTCTGTTCGTGTCTGTCTGTCTCTCTCCTTTCCAAGCTCCACCCCTTCTGTTTGTGTCTGTCTGTCCATCTGTCTCTCTCCTTCCCAAGCTCCACCCCTTCTGTTTGTGTCTGTCTGTCTGTTTCTCTCTCGCTCTCTCTCCTTCCCAAGTTCCACCCCTTCTGTTCGTGTCTGTCTCTCTCTCTCTCTCCTTCCCAAGCTCCACCCCTTCTGTTTGTGTCTGTCTGTCTCTCTCTCTCTTCTTTCCAAGCTACACCCCTTCAGTTCATGTCTGTCTGTCTCTCTCTCTCCTTCCCAAGCTCCACCCCTTCTGTTCGTGTCTGTCTCTCTCTCTCTCTCCTTCCCAAGCTCCACCCCTTCTGTTTGTGTCTGTCTGTCTTTCTCTCCTTCCCAAGCTCCACCCCTTCTGTTTGTGTCTGTCCGTCTGTCTCTCTCTCTTTCCTTCCCAAGCTCCACCCCTTCTGTTCGTGTCTGTCTCTCTCTCCTTCCCAAGCTACACCCCTTCTGTTCATGTCTGTCTGTCTCGCTCCTTCCCAAGCTCCACCCCTTCTGTTTGTGTCTGTCTGTCCGTCTGTCTGTCTCTCTCTCTCCTTCCCAAGCTCCACCCCTTCTGTTTGTGTCTGTCTGTCTGTCTCGCTCTCTCCTTCCCAAGCTCCACCCCTTCTGTTCATGTCTGTCTCTCTCTCTCTCTTTCCCAAGCTCCACCCCTTCTGTTTGTGTCTG
>JANRMT010062837.1:104849074-104862012 GCA_026402145.1 Polypterus bichir lapradei
CTCTTTCCCAAGCTCCACCCCTTCTGTTTGTGTCTGTCTGTCTGTCTTTCTCTCCTTCCCAAGCTCCACCCCTTCTGTTTGTCTGTCTCTCTCTCTCTCTCCTTCCCAAGCTCCACCTCGTCTATTCGTGTCTGTTCATGTCTGTCTCTCTCTCGCTCCTTCCCAAGCTGCAACCCTTCTGTTCGTGTCTGTCTGTCTCTCTCTCTCTCTCCTTCCCAAGCTCCACCTCTTCTGTTCATGTCTGTCTCTCTCCTTCCCAAGCTCCACCCCTTCTGTTTGTGTCTGTCTGTCTGTCTCTCTCTCTTTCCCAGGTTCCACACCTTCTTACAGCATTACTTTATTGGGCCTTCTGGCAGAGTTTCTCTCTCCGTCTCTCTCCCCACCCCAGACTCCACTCCTCTGACACGGTCTCTCTACGTGGTCTGCATGGCCTCACAAGAATTTTCACGTGAAAGCAAAACTGATCAACAGAACATACAGATAACTAAAGAATGACATTAAGCCTAGGCCACCAAAACAAGAATGTATGAAATTCTTTCGACATCAAGGTTGGGGCGTCAAGTGTAAGACCAAATTAATCAAATGTTATCAAACCCAAATGCTGCTGCAGACTCCATTAACTCAATACTAGATGAGAGCATCAGAAAGGCAGGCAACACAGGGGTGTGGAGAACACCAAAGCATAGATAGAGAAATCACTAAATTAAGACACAAAGTGATCTAATCGCAAAGCTGCATAAAGAGTTGTTATTTTCGGTAAAGCTTTTCATCAAAGCATCTTCTTATAACTTCCTACTACTTGTTTGCTACCTTCTGTTGCCATTAATGTGGCCTTCTTCCTCTGCAATACCAGATTGAGGGACACACTCCTTTCCAGTCTCAACTGTAATTTAAGTGTCAGGGGTTCGATTTCAGACATCTTCTAATATCCCTACTGCAGTTTTTTGGAAATAGTGAGTGTTCCGGCAAAAAAAAAAAAAAAGAGGAAGGACCAGGAGTTTGAAAAGCTCCAGGTAAGAAAATAAGGGACAGGGGTGAAAGCCCAATACGTTAAAAACAAATCACAGTGGAAATACCTTGCAGATGTCTCCATCTGCCATTGCGCACATTAGAGAACTATGGAAACAAAACTCTGTATTTTTAAAGCACTGTGGGTACTATGTAAAGTTTATTAGCCTGTTCTTTTTAATAGCAATTCTGGCTTTAAATCCTGATCTGTCAGTCTGCAGTAATCTTTATCGAGGTGTGGACTTATTCAAGTACTCTTGTGGCTGCTCGTTTCTGTCTCAGTCCATTCATTTCTATGAGGCCAATTTGTGCTGTTAATTGAGCTCCTTGCTGGACTCCAGACATGCAAGTATTAAAGTCATCACTCAAGGGATGCGGATTCATTCGCTGCCATTGCGATCATCCATCCGTCCATCCATTATCCAACCCGCTATATCCTAACTACAGGGTCACGGGGGTCTGCTGGAGCCAACACAGGGCGCAAGGCAGGAAACAAACCCCGGGCAGGGCGCCAACCTACCGCACCATTGTGATCATGCTTCATTTTAATTTACTTCTATCTTGTTTTCTGTATCATAATTCTTTCAATATCATTTACTATATAAAGCTCAATGCTGTGTTTGTTCTTTATACAATTTCACATTCCCGGTCCAATCTCAACAAACTTTTGCACACATATCCCACTTTTTCAGGAAGACACACCACATTACTATAGAACCCAACGTTTTGCCCACTTTGCTTTTTACTACGGTGAGTCTGAAGGACTGTGCTTTTTCCTAAATTTTGACCCCAGAAATAAATTTATGTCAGAACACTTTAAGAAATGCTATTTAGAGACGTTAGATGGTTCTGCCTGCCAGTTATGAATAAGTCAGAATTCTGAATCATTGGGGCATGTGTGTGGCTCTTATCTAGTAAATGACAAACAATGGCAGAGTTTGATGTTACAGGACAACTCAAGAAGATGTGGGTGAAAAAAGTGAAAAGCTGCCTTGTCCTCTCCTCTATAAAAGATGATGTGTGACCGTCAACAGATTTCTTAAAAACAAGGAAGTCAACACTGTAAATCAGATATAAATGAAGACTGCCTACTTACAAAGTGAGTTCAACTAACAGTTCAGTGTATGTCTATGTGAAGTTCATCCAAAAGACATTCATGTTAGAAGAGGTAGTGACTCAAAGCTGGCCCAGAGAGGATGAGTCTGCCCAGTGATGCGCTGGTCCATGGCTTTGTCTTGCCTTGTGCCAAGTGCTGCTAGAGTTCTATTATGACAAAAAAACAAACAAAATTAATGGATGCTTAGTTAATGTGAAGGCAGAACATGGCATTGGTTAGGAAACTCCTTGGAGCCTCTGATCTCATAAATTGTTTTTCAGTCTGTTTCTTTACAGTGCATACTGAATAAGCTGTGCAGAAAGGTCAATACATGTGAAGGGGCCAACAGTGAAACTCACGTTAGGACTTGAAGTAATTTCAAAGTATTGATAACACAAATGAGTGCAAACTTTTGCCCTCATTGACTGTTGAATAAATTGTGATGGGGTTCAACAGAACAGCACAGGTGACTTTGAACACTGGGGCACCAACCAGGTGACCAAGGGCCTTATTTGATGCATTTCTTGTAGGACACGTCCAGCCGTTTCCAAAGGTGAAACAGGGAGACGGCTAGCATATCGTTTCATGGAGCACGTTTCAGCTGTAAAAATTAAAAGCCCCATATTGACAACTGTAGAACACCTTCCATCCCTTGATCACAGCTACACTAACCTCTGTGCTCTTTCACAGGGCTTCAAAGACACTTTTAAAAGGAAAATAGAAGAAGTCTAGTTCATTCTTAGTTTGGGATCTCACATTTCTCCAAGTCTTAATGACTGATCTCTCCCTTCATCCTTTTTAACGACAGCTTTTCCTCACCTCCTGTCACCTTTTCTCCTTTTTCATCCCAAAGACATTTTAACTGGCAGCTCTCAGTTATCCCATCAAGGGCATATGGAGACTCTGAACTCAGCTGGAAGAAGGTTCTGTGGTCTTATGAGACCAGAATTGAGCTCTTCAGCATACAGGGTCCCAATGTGACCAGCTGCAGATTCACACCAGTCAACCCCATTCCGCTAGGTGTCCTGCCTTGTGCAAAATGCTGCCAACATCGGCTGATTACCTGTAACTCTAACATTAGATGAGGATGGTACAGGAAATAAACAAATGAGTAAAATCCAAAGCTTCTTCCCATCCTAAAACCTCTTTAGACAATAAATGAATCTTCACATTTGTGAAGGCTTTGGAGTTTTCTTTGATCTTTACAGCAATAATGTTCAACCTGAAGCACCTAGCTAGCTGTCCAACCATCTACAAAGGTAAAACAGGGAGACATGGCCTACATTAAATGCAGTAAATTAGATTTTTAGACTAACACAGAGGCCCATTTTTTAATATTGAATATTACAAGCCAACAGAGTTTTTTTTTGTTTTGTTGCAGTTAAGTTACATTTTATGTGTTGTGATAGAAACACAAATCAGACATCGTGAAAAGGTTTGGGGCAGCCACCCGTAGAATAACCCTGGCTTCAAAAGACTTTTGAAAAGAACAGAGTTGCTCACAAGACACAGGACAAGTCCCAAACAGAACTGATTCTTTGGTGGTAAGATGGCGGCATTCAAGGCACGTATAGGAAGTGATGTCATTGAAGGGTCCGGCGCTGTAAGTGACATCATCAAATGGGCTGGAAAGTGGAAGTGAGGTCTTCGGAGGTGCCAGAACCTGGCAGGATTTCTCAGGAAAGATGTGCAGGGAACAGAGAAAGACAGTCAGTGCACCCCGCCGCCCCCTGGTCGAATGTGGTATTACCATTACTTAAGCCCTTTAGCTGCCTCCTATACGCATGTGTGTGACAGTGTTTATTTAAGAAGTTAACCTTGCTTGTGCGCTGGCTAAACCCCACGTGAACCTAAGCGGCTGATGAGCTCCCTTCCTCAGTTCATCTGTGCCCGAGGGCAACAAGCTGGCTGGTGTATCGTGGACTTCACCGGGTGCTTGGGTTCTGTGTTGTCTTTCCAGTCGTGACTCTGATTTTCTGAAATTAATCACTCAGGTTGCATATGCAAACTCAAAGATAATTAATTGCCATATCAGTGGGAGGCATTATTTTCAGACAGGAGAAGGAAGAGTGGAACACATCGTGGGAAAGATGACAAGTCGCATTATGCCCGGCGGAGTATCACCTGAAGGAGGAGGAGATGGGCCCATGTGTTTAGTGAGCCGACTAAGTCCAATTGTAGAGTCATTGTGGGCCACAGCCTATCCCTACAGCGCTGGATAGAAGGTAGGAACCAACCCCAGACAGGATAGCAGTTTCTGGTACTGCCCATTCAACCTAAACCCGTATGCTGAACTAATCATTAAGCTCAAGGCAGGGCTCTGATGTGGGAAGCTGAAGCCAATCATGGCAACACTGGATGGGACGTCTGCTTTGGGAAATGGAGCTATTAGCTATTCATACACACCTGATGGGTGTGTAAAGATTTGTAAAGTGCATTAACATTTGGAAGGTCCCAGGATGTCTAACTGAAGCTTTTAGCACACTGGGCTTGCTTGTCCCTTTTAAATGTTTTTACCAAGCAAAGATATTTCTGAAAAGACTCCTACAGTCTAAGAGCCTGATTTCAGGTTAACTGATGACATGACAAAGAATCAGCTCAAAAAAAAAAACGGAGTACTAAAATGCATGGACAACAACAAGTGTGGAAGAAAGATTCACATAAAGGAACAGCCATCTTCTGCAGCAAGTGTGACTGAAAAGCCTCCTTAGAGATTAAAGAGTGACGGCAACGGGAAGGCCCCGCGTATTCTGAAATCACTCTTGTCAAAAGTGCAGAGGCCGCAGCAATGCACCTGGCATTTAAATTGTGTGTAATTGCTAGTCTTGTAATAATGAAAACCACAGCCATTTATTTTTACATCTGTCAACAAATGTGTTGAGTACACTTGATGGTGCCGACCTCCGGCATTCTAAACAACATGACGGTGCAGTGCAAACACTAATTTACAATTCTTTCAAGAGGGGATGTGAGACGGCAGTGAGACGGCCATCGTAAGACTTTGCAAGCTAATGAGAAACTAGATCCGCATTTGATGAAATCCTTTTATTTTACACGCTTCAACTTTCAAAATGAAAAAATAAAAATACCTACAGTCAGTCTAGACAGATAGACAGGCACTATAAAAAAAGAGATAGAAAATGCACTATGTAATAAATACACAGGAGAGGAACTGTGTGAAGGAAAGATCTGAAAGGCACTATATAATACATAGTCATCATGTAAGAGATACTGATCTAGCTATCTACATGAAAGGTATAAAATATAGATATGGAAAGAATGATATAATACATAGATAAATAGGAACTATATAATAGATTTTAAAAAAAACTATAGACAGGCCTGTATGAAAAAAAGAGAAAGACAGATTTTAAAACAACAATATAGAAGATACACAGAACAGGAACTATGTAATAGGTAGACACTACATATATAAGAGATAGATAGGAAAGGCACTACGTAAAATATAGCTCTGAAAAGTACTATACAGTAAGTAAAAGGCACTATATAATAGATTTTAAAATCACTATAATTACTATATAATAGATATGAAAGGCAATATTTATAGTTTTTTTCCCCAGATGTAATTTTATAAGATAGGCAGAAAAGGCACTAGTTAACAGATTTGAAAAGCACTATATAATATATATAAGATTTATATATCTTTCTGTGGGCGGCACAGTGGGTAGCGCTGCTGCCTCCCCGGTCCTCCCTGCGTGGAGTTTGCATGTTCTCTCCGGTTTCCTCCCACAGTCCAAAGACAGGCAGGTGAGGTGCATTGGCGATTCTAAATTGTCCCTAGTGTGTGCTTGGTGTGTGTGTGTGTGTATGTGCATGTGCCCTGCAGTGGGCTGGTGCCCTGCTCGGGGTTTGTTTCCTGCCTTGCGCCCTGTGTTGGCTGGGATTGGCTCCAGCAGACCCCCGTGACCCTGTAGTTAGGATATAGCAGGTTGGATAATGGATGGATGGATATCTTTCTGTCTAAGAGAGACACAGGAAAGACCTTATGCTGTATAGATTTGAAATGCATAATAAAATACACAGACCGACACTGTAAAAAGAATAGATGGATGGACATGAATTAAAAAGGTACTATATAATAGATTTGAAAATCACTATATAATATAGTGTACACACAAGACAGACAGACAGCTATGGAAGGCACTACATGGCTTCTTCCTTCAAGCAACTGGCCTTAACTCAAGTACTGCTCTCTTGTATCAGGTAGCTTTAGCTGTCCTCCCAGTGTCACCTCCTTAGCCGTGGCCAGCCGTATTTTTGGTACAAGAACATTAGCCTGACACTCCCTCTACTACTCCCTGGTATCCCTGTTGGCCTCATTTATCAGAACCTCTTAAGGGTCTGAAAGACTCGGGCAGCTTTTTGACTGCCTGCATTAGAAAGACAACACAGAGCCACCCGTTTCCACCTGACACGGTGTGCTGCCCACTAATGGGCTGGGAGTTTATAAATTAGTTACATGGCAGAACCCACATTCCAAAGGAAAACACATCCCCCTTCTTTTCAGCTGGCACCATATTCTGCCTCCTATTTTGCAGTACATTTCACACTGGGCCACCGGTTCTTGATCATCAATGGGCAGAAATTGCCCCCTCTGATTTTTTTTTTTGTGTGTGTGTGTGGGGGGGCTGCTTCATATTGGTGGTTCACCTTATCCCTCGTTCTCAACCTCCACTACCCCCTTCTGTTATGTCTGTTTTACCAGTGAATTCAGTGGTTGTCTTTGTCTACTGTATGTCCCATGCTGGACTTGTATTGCTTTGTGCTATCCTGTTAGTAATCTAACCCCTGGCCACTCCATATAAATCATTTTAAACACGCTGCCACACACAGGACAGGATGAGGGCCTGACTTGTGCCAACCAAGGGATAACCCAAAATGGAAATTAAAGACATTTGTGATCACACAGGGGCTTCTCTACTGCCAATAACCGACAGTTGGTGTCACGAGTGGAACCTCAAATGCATCAGGTGTTGAACCTAGACTATGGTTATTGTGGGGCGAATGGGGATTTATGCGGCAAGTGGTCAAAATGACTTAATGGTGTCTGCCCCTTGAAACACATGAGCAGTATGTAGTGTTTAGAGGGAACTCAGAACTGTTGGTCTTAGTATTTTGTAAGGGAGTTCTTGACCCCAGGGCCTTACTGATTGTAACATCTTGGAATGGGTTTGGGGCAAAATAAAGCAAATGACTAGGGAAGTGGAGAAGTCAGTGACAGTGACAGAGGTGATAAGACTGCTTTTGATATGAAGAAACTAAGCAAGCCTTCCAATTGGATAGCTGAGGTCATTCTGACAATTGAAGAGAGTTATAAGTGGTCAGCTGAGACATTTTGAATTTCTTTTTATTGACATCTTTGTGTTTTCCCTTTGTTCCTTTTGTGTTTCCCTGTGTTTATAGTTGTATTTACATGCATAGTACTCTGGGAAAACAGAACGTGTCAAACAGCTTTAATGGTCTCTGTTCTCCTCTCGGGTAAGAAATGAGGATGGCCTTACCAGGACATGCCCAGAAGACTGTAGGCATACCCATAAATGTCAAGGCAAAAACAATGGCCTCAGTCTTTCCAACCACACGAGAACTTCATTTGATACCTGGACACCAGTTAATGGAGACCTCCACCTAAGGGGCAGCTTCCAGTACTCTAAAAGAAGTTGGCCAGTCAGATTTCTCCATTTTATGTGTGAAAGATTACCAAACCCATTCATAAAAGCATAGATTTACAACAAAATCTGTAGGATGTGGATGTAGCTGAAACACCTTACCAAACCCTCTAGAAACAACAATATTTATTTCTAGAGCACATTTTCCATACAAATGATGTAGCTCAAAGTGCTTTACAGGATGAAGAAAGAGAAAAAAGACAAAATGTAAAAATAAAATTAGGCAAAACTAATTAACATAGAATAAAAGTAAAGTCCAATGGCCAGGAAGGACAAGAAAAAAAAACTCCAGAAGGCTGGAGAAAAAGAAAAATCTACAGGGGTTCCAGGTCACAAGACCACCCAGCATTCTATCTAACATAAATGATCTCAATCAGTGCTCATGGTTTTCAGGCTTCACGTGGAGGAACTTGATGATGATGGTCATAGCCATTTGAGCTCCTGATTTTCAGCTATTAAGCTCAAGAAGTAGTCTTAAGACCCATTGGGGTTCCTTCTGGGGTCACCAGTAGCCACCTGACATGTGGATCTAGGGGAGAACATCTCATTTCACACCTGATGGAAAAGCAGAAACCTTAGGTGTTCAATAATCTTGGCAGGAATGTGGTGGACTCTGGACAGAGTAGGGGGAACTCCTTTTAACGATTCACCCAATGAACCAGGGGTTCCAACCTCCAGCCATGAAATTGGCTATGCCTATCATCCATTTTTGACACCATGTATGAAGAGGAGATAAAATGAAATAAAGGGAAATGAGTCTATTTGACATTCAAAGAGCCTTCAGCTGGTTTAAGTGGGCTTAGAAAATGAATGAGGCCATATGAGTTTGTGTTAGAATGTGTCCTGTGATGAACTGCTGAACCCTACAGGCCATTTGTTACAATGGTGCATGGCTCAATTCTACAGCATCACAGCTCCAGGAGACTATGCTCACATCTCAGATCTGGTGTGTGGAGGTTGTTAGTTTTCTTGTGGTACTCCAGTTCATCTCCCATGACTCATGGATGTGAAGTTTAGGTTGTTTATCCCCGTGTGTTTCTGTGTATCAGGACTAACATCCTATACAGAGCTGGTAAGACAGACACAGATAGATAGAAGGGCTTTTCAAACTGGTGTCATAAACTTGACAAAGAGACACCAAAAGTTTTGGGGTAGACACCCGTATATTGGTTTCCTGGCTGCAAAATTGGCTGAATAAATGTATTACAGATTAAAGTCAGCAACAGAACTGATTTGAGATGGTCAAAATGGCGGTTTTAAAGGCAAGCAGAGGAAGTGACATCATCAAGGGGGCCGGGACCTGAAGTGGCGTCATCAGGGCCAGGCAGAATTTCCCATAACTGGTCTGTAGAGAAGTGAAATAAAGATTTAGTGCACTCTGCCACCCCCTGGTCTGGCATGGAATTACTTTCATTACTTTCAGGCCCTTTAGCTGCCTCCCATGCACACTTGTGTGACACTGGACATATGTTATATCTATCTATTATATGGTGCTTATTATACTGACTGTTACATAGTACAAAAGGAACTACACAACAGATGTGTGAAAGGCACTATATAAGATATACTACTTTTTCTCCAAGAGGAAATCAAGAATGACCATGAGGAATAAAACTACACATCAGAAAATGGATGTTTCGGTCAGCTGATGCAGAGCAGTGTAGATTTGGAGGACATCAACGATGGGAGGTCTCCAACGTGTACACAAGGAAAATATCTGGCAGACCAAAGCCAGCTGGCTACCCAGTCTCTGTGCTGGTCAACAGAGGCAGAAATGTCCAACAGTCAGGCAGTGCCAAGTGAGGGGTGCCATCTGGAAGTCGTGGCCACCCTATAGTCTTCACCTATGCATGATGACACAAAAATGATCCAGTGGTTCCTTGAGTTAATACCATTTACTGCTTGTACCATCCCGATGCTTTAATGCCCTCCCTAATAGGCACACTTAATAATATTTAAGGTTATCATTTCCTTTAGAGATGGCACCGCTAATGTGTTGTCAAAAGAAAGTGAAGTGGTTCAGGTCGGTCACTAATAAGGAGCATGGCGTTAATCCTTTAAATAAAGCACAGCTCAGAGAGGGTCCCCTTTGAAGTCCCACATAATGGATATTTTTAATATGCTGGTGGAGTTCGAGCTGCAGTCTCCAAACAGCCATATTTTATCAGGGCCCTCTGCAGTTTACTTTAATTAGTGTGTCTGAGAGCTCGGGGAGTCGGCCTTCCTCTGAAAACAAACAAAGCCTCAGTGGCTGTAAAACGTTGGCGCTCCTCCGCTAATACTGACGCTGCGATGGCTCAGAGAGAAACACATGGTGTAAGCAAACACTCATAATTGCATTAGGGTCCCCTGGCGAATTACTAATTCGACTGCTGTCGCTTGATATTGTCAGACGAGAGCAGGTTTTTCAAAACGGTGGCCGTACCGTGTGAACTGAGACCTTCTGGCTGGCTGACGGCCCAGCTACCCAACAAAGAAAAAGATAAGAAAAGACAAGAAAGGCAGGAGTGCAGGGGAGAGCTAAAAGTGTACAGCATGGTTAGTGGGTGGCACCCTAAAAAAAAAAAAAAAAAAAAGTCTAAATATAAAGAACGGGGCTTTGTTACTTTTCACATACTAATAGAGAGTGCCCAGAGGATGGACTGTCACCCTATCCAGGGATGGTTCCTGCCTTGTGCCTGATGCTTCCAGGGTAGACTTCAGCCAGGCAGCCTTTACCTGAAAGAATGAAAAAAGAAACATAAAACAAGGGTGGACAGTAATCACACTTCCTGTTCCTTATTATTACAGTCTCATGATTGTCACATGTACAGAATCCATAGAAATTCATACTTGCATGTGCTAATCAACATTTAAATATATAACACCTTCCAGAGTATAGTAAATCAAGGATCTTTACAAATGGTAGTAATTCACCACTAGCACTAGGATTAGCGAGAGATGGATAGAAAAAGGAACTATACAATAGATAGATAGTACAATACAATACAATACAGTTTATTTTTGTATAGCCCAAAATCACACAGGAAGTGCCGCAATGGGCTTTAACAGGCCCTGCCTCTTGACAGCCCCCCAGCCTTGACTCTCTAAGAAGACGAGGAAAAACTCCCCAAAAAACCTTGTAGGGAAAAATGGAAGAAACCTTGGGAAGGCAGTTCAAAGAGAGACCCCTTTCCAGGTAGGTTGGGCGTGCAGTGGGTGTCAAAAGAAGGGGGTCAATACAATACAATACACAGAACAGAACAAATCCTTAATACAGCAAAATAATACAAATTTTAGAAGGACGGAGCAGAATTTAACTGTAGATAATATCCCATAATAAGATTTGGATATTTTTAGAGTCCTGGAGACCTCATCCATCAAGCTGCCTCCCCATTTGGCCATTCCACGGCTGAAACGTTGCTCAGCCAGCCAATCCGATGAAAGGACCCCTTTTTCCCATGATTCCTGTGATCCTCCATCAGGGATGACTTTACCATAGGCAGGCAACAACTTGGCAGGTGGGTCGTAGCACCAATTGCCACATTTGAGTACTGAGAACAGAAACAGAATAGGTGAGGGTTAGTAACAAATTATAACAATCATGTTACTTATGTTTTAGTGCTAATGACTAACAGCAGAGATGCAGTCTGTACAGTTAATCAGCAGCTCTAGTCAGAATATGCTAAACTGAAGTAGTAAGTCTTCAGCCGGGATTTAAAGGCTGGGACCGAGGGGGCATCTCTTATAGAAGCAGGAAGACCATTCCACAATTTAGGGGCCCTGTAACTAAAGGCTCGACCTCCCACTGTTATTTTATTAATCCTTGGAATCATAAGCAGACCGGCATCTTGAGATCTTAATGTGTGCTCAGGTTTGTAAGTCATGATAAGTTCAGACAAGTAAGCCGGACCTTGGCCATTTAATGCTTTATATGTTAAAAGGAGGATTTTGAAATCTGCCCTAAACTTAACCGGGAGCCAGTGTAAGGATTTAAGAACTGAAGTTATGTGTTCATATTTTCTTGTTCTTGTAATAATTCTTGCAGCCACATTTTGGATTAACTGGAGGCTGTATAAAGAACAGTTTGAACAGCCAGTGAACACCACATTGCAGTAGTCAATCCTACTAGAGATAAATGCATGAATTAATTTCTCACAATCCTGTTTATTTAGAAAGCGCCTTAGTTTCCTAACATTTTTAAGATGGAAGAAACATGTTTTGGACAACTTTGTAATATGTGCTTTAAATGACATGCTAGAATCAAAGATAACTCCTAGATTGCGGGCTGATTCAGTAAAATGAATTGGGATTCCAACTGAGTTAAATGATGACAAAATATTGCTGTGATCAGCGTCATTCCCTCCAACAATTAACATCTCTGTTTTATCTGTATTTAAAGACAAGTAGTTCTCATTCATCCACTCCTTTAATTCACTAACACAACTAATTAAAGACAACATCAGAGATACTTCATTTGATTTAAATGAAACTGAATGAACTGGGTGTCATCTGCATACGAGTGAAAATTGTTTCCTAATGAGAGATCCCAGAGGAAGCATGTAAAGTGAAAACAGTAAAGGTCCCAGTACTGAGCCCTGCGGGACACCATATTGAACTTCTGTGTATAATGATGGAGTACTGTCAGCACATTTCTATACATATTGGAATCGATTTGATAAATAAGAACTAAACCAAGCGAGCACAGGGCCTGTAAGCCCAACATCGTTTTCTAGCCTGTGCAGTAAAATAGAATGGTCAATGGTGTCAAATGCTGCACTTAAATCTAACAACATAATTACAGTGGAGTTTCCTTCATCAGAGGATATCAGAATGTCATTTACAACCCGTGTTAGTGCAGTTTCTGTAATATGCCCAGTGCGAAAACCAGACTGGAATTTCTCAAATAAATTGTAATGCGTAAGGTGTGACTGAAGCTGACTGGCGACTACTTTTTCTAGTACTTTAGAGAGAAATGGTAAATTTGAAACAGGCCTATAATTATTTAGTATGTGTGAGTCTTGGTCTGACTTTTTAAGTAAAGGTTTAATGACTGACACTTTTAGTGCATCAGGTACGGTGCCATGCAGTAATGAACTATTGATAATGGTTAAAATAGGTGCTGCAAGAACATCCATGGCACTTTTTACTAGTTTTGTTGGCACTGG
>JANRMT010062837.1:104862412-104872765 GCA_026402145.1 Polypterus bichir lapradei
ACACACACACACACACACACACACACATATATACATACACACAGGTATATACAGTATATATTCACCTGAAATAGCATTGTAATGTTTTTGCACGCTTGGAATACAAAGAACAACAAAGGCGTCAATTTAATGAGGGGAAAGCAGAACACGAGGGGTGGCATATCATGAAAGAAGTGAGCTACACATGAAGAGCACAGCGGTGGACAGAAACTTACTTGTAAAGCTGCCACAGACACTACAGACCTGACCAAGTGACCATGCATACTTTCTTTGAGGACATGGAAGAACTGAAGGAACAAAACACTTAGCCACAAATGAGGTGCCTTTAATAAGGAAAAAAAATGACTTGAGTACAACTATATTGGAATGCTGGCGCACATATTAAATCTTATACTTACAGTAAACTTGCACGGATTGAATCACACACATGGTTTTATGGCAGATACGCAAACAAGCAAAGAAAGCCAACAGTTTATTCTTGCTTTTACCTAGACTGGTGGGTAAGCCAGGTCTTTGTATTGTAACGTTTTTCACACACCATGGAATACAAAGTACACAATCAGCATTAATTTGAAGTGTGTTTTACTCTTACATGCAGTTCACTCCATCCATGATATGCCACCTTGTGGGTCATCTGCTCTTCATCACATCAGATTGGTGCTGGCTGTGCACGTCGTATTCCAAGATGTGTGAAAACATTACATGCAAGATGGCGTAATGAGGACTTCTACCAGACTATTCTAAAACAATATTTATTACTTGGTAAGTTTGCTTTCATCTTGATTTATTTATGTGCAGTCTCATCACGTTGAAGTGCAATAAAAATAAATCTGTTTGATCAAGTTAAAAAAAAATACTCAAGCAAATTGTTTTAAAATAAACTAAGTCAGAACACTTCATTGTAGTCATTTTTGTTCTATACCGTTACTGTCCAAAATTTTAACAAATATCACAATATACTGTATAACTGTGCTTATCGTCCACCCCTGCACACAAGCTGCTTTTTCATGGATTTCCCAGACCCACCTTAAATCAGCCACTTTACAAGAACTGCAAAGAATCGACCTCACCCTGGAAATTACCAACAAAAAAAAAAAATTCTAAGTTGCCAACCGATTGACAAGACTTTCATTATATGGGGTCATTCCTGGTCTTTCAGGGGGATGAAATAAAGTTGTGAAAGGTACTATGAAGCAAGCATGACGCCATAATTTAACAACCAAACAAAAGATAAAGGGTATAATCAGCACAAATTTAGACATCTATTGTTTCGAAGACAAACTCTTTTCCCCCTTATTCACTTTTTTTTGCTGTCCATCAATCTATATGTTTGACATATTATAGAATTCTAATATACTAGCCGATGCCCGCCGTAGCATACGGCGGTGTAAGAATAGGAACGGAAATATATTCGATTACGTAAATATAAGAGATAACAACCCCAAAAAGATGTAATTGCAGAATGTCTCTAAGTGATTCCTGCAGCGTAATCCAAAAGACCCGTACTACAATATCAGGTCTGTGCTCCGGTCTTTCGGTATCCAAGAGTGCGTGTAGAATTTCTGGCCAAGCAGGATTACATGAGAAAGTGATCAATAAATTAGGCTTTCCAAATTTACGTACTATGGTCATGACATCCTGATAGTTTTGTTGCATGTATCTTGGACTTCCTGGAAATGTGGACAGTAATATGATCATTTTGCCTACACGTATGTTATTTTCAGCCTTTGCTTGCAGGGCATCTGATAGCCCTTTGTATTGTTCCACATGCAGATCTTCTTGATGTAATCTGAGATAATTGAGACGCGTGCCCTCTGTTTTAACATACGCATCTACGACGTACTGTTGGATTAGTTGGCCGCTGGAGTGCAAAATACTAAAATGTATTCCTCATTGATAATCTGTACGCATAAAATTGGCATTGAGTAAGCCTGATTCGGTTGGCGGTTCTTTTATTGGGAACATGTTGTCAATCTTAGTGCCAGCCAATGTCTCCGTAAGGGAATAAAAGTGGGTAAACCATAGGATCGCAATTCATATTGAGCGTGGAAACCTGTTTACAGGAGTTGCCACTGGGAGAGATGCAAATGCCCCTTTCGGTAGGGGGTTCATCATCTTGTCCGACGAAAATCGCTGCAACATCGGTGTGACATGTCGGGGCATTGTATCGTTGTAAATCCTGCCCAGGGTTTTCCTTGAAAACCATTCGTACAGATGCTGTTGGATTGGACTGAGCGATCTCATGCATGAGTTTGTATGATTTAGCGAAGGGGTTGATGGTTCTGAGCATGGACTCTAGCTGGTGAAGTAAATTTTCCCTGCATGCAGAGTTTGCTTTATTTTGTAAGCGTACTTCAGTAGCTTGCGCTGTGTCAAAAACATACAACTGTCTATATCCTGGAGAGGTAGAAGTGTTAGCGTATAGTGGAGAGATTTGGTGATAAATTCGCCCGTGTATTTTAAAACAGTATGGCCCGTGGCCAGGAGGTTGAGTTATCTGTGCACCCATGGAAGCAAAGGTGTATGGGAGGCCACGGGCAGCGTGGGGAAGGGTTTGGAAGAGGACGAATAGGAATTGAGAAATGCTGTGTGGGCGGGTCCAGTTTTGAAGTGTAAGCAGGACGAACCAGAAGAGAAATATATATAAGAGATTATACTGCTAATGAAGCACATCTCAATTGGCTATATAATTAACCATCTGAATCATAATAAAAAAGCAAGAACCAATTTATATAAAAAACATGTATAAATAAGGAAAGGGGAATATAAATAAAGGAATTGAAAGTCATAAAAAAAATTATATATGGGTAAAGGAACAACTAATTATTAATTACTCAATATCCCCTAATTTACCAATCTTTCAGCAAATTTTTTCTTCACATATACTAAGGCAGAGAAAATGATTATTCATGTAATTTAGAACAATTGAGAATGGACAAATTTTAGAATGGTTACATTTATGAATATAAAATGTAACAAAAAGATCACCTTGGTTGTTTTATACCATAAAACCCCAAGTAATGCAATCGCGAGAGAAACTGTCAATGTAAGATCATTTTTTGGTTATAACTGCTTATGCAAATCACACCAAAACTTGTTAGAATAAATACAAAAAAAAAAACAAAAAAAAACCGATCAGCTACTTCAGTATTTGCAATCACTGTAATAAAAATCAAAACAACATTTTAAAAATCTCACCTAAGGGTAAACAGCATTCAACATTTTAAAGTAAATTTCTTTAGCGTTTGGAGGAGCAGGACACTTGAAATGTTTTGCTCGTAAATGATGTTCTCTGGAGAACACTGCGACATGAAAAGGCTGGATGTCATAGGTTGTTAAAAGAACTACGTATGGATTTATTTGAAAGAACATTATTATATCCTTAACTTAAAAATGAGGGAAGAAGGAGATTTACTGTAACAAAGTGTGAAAAAGTACTCCGTGCCATGCTTGGAACTGCAGATGGAACATCTTTAATTAATCAAATTATATTTTTTTTGACTAACATTAAATTTATAGTTTTCTTTTAGTTTCTTTGGTGTTCTAACAGGTGCACTACAGACCAAAGTCCTGTCCCATTTAGATATTGCTGCACCGCGATTTGTTTCACATTAAAACGCATCTATTACCCCAAATGAAGCCCTGCTAAGATTGTGACCATACAACAGTTGCCTGTATTCTAATACTGTATGGTGAAAGACGACCACTTAAAAGGCAATGCGTGTATAAAGTCACAAAAAAAGAGGAATATGAACGCCCGCAGTTGTGGCAAACGTTTCCTAAGGAATATGATACCACAAGTTATTACTCGTCAAACAGACTTGAGCCCCTCGATCGGTACCGTAGCCCCCTTACGAGTAACTAAACGTCACGACCGAAGAGTTGCTGGCGTCACAACTAAGGGTACTGCAGAGGACCAAAACAGACGGTTAACAACGCGTAACACTAGCAGACAGGCGACCAACCGCTTTCCTGAGAGATTAATTTTTAGACCAGGAGGCTCTTAAACTCGGTCCTGGGTGACCGCTGTGGCTGCAGGTTTTTGTTCCATCCTAATCAGTGACAACACCTGATAGCACTGATCTCTTTTAATTAGCTGGTTTTATTTATATTTTATTCTACATTCAGAAAAGCACGGCAGCATGATTTTTACATTTATAAGAAACATTTCTTATAAATATTTCTGTTTTTGCTATGAATTTAAATGCTTAACTCTCATTATATCTCACCCTTTTTCTGTGCAGTTTGCTCCCTTCATTGAATCTTAATAATGACAATTAAAACAAGCAGAGCAGAAATCCAAGCAAACAACACTTGATCGTGAAAGGCTGCAACTACTTTAGCGTCAGCCCCACAAAGTAGTAAATAACGGATTAATTAAGCAATAAGAACACCTAGAATGACAATCAAGATGAAAAAACTGTTAAAAAGAAACAAATACATATAACTGCTTAGTACATTTTACTACTTTTTTTTTTTTTTTTTTACCAAACTTAGTTTTCTAATTTGTATATTTTTCCCCAAAACAGGGAATCTGGGAAACAACAGTTCACTTAATTAGCACAGGAGTCCAATTAAAAACAGGTTGGTTGGAACAAAAACCTGCAGCCACAGTGGTCCCCCAGGACCGAGTTTAAGAACCCCTGTTTTAGACTTTACCCCCCCTAACTGCAAAGCGTTTCTGATAACAATAAACGACGCTGGATATATGTAGGCTGCGTGGTATTTTTATATTTTAAAGTCAAAAATGCAGGGGGTCCAGCAGGGCACTCACGAAGCGGGCGCCTATGAACACCTGTACCATCCCGCAGTGAAATCGCTTACTTTACATTCACGCTAGGGCAGGGGTTCTCAGACTCGGTCCTGGGGGACCCCTGTGGCTGCAGGTTTTTGTTCCAACCAGCCTCTGTTTTTAATTTGACTCCTGGGTTAATTAAGTGAACTGTTGTTTCCCAGATTCCCTGTTTTGGGAACAATATACAAATTAGAAAACTAAGTTTGGTTTAAAAAAAAAAGTATTAAAATGTACTAAACAGTTATATGTATTTTTTTCTTTTTAACAGTATTTTCATCTTGATTGTCATTCTACTTTTCTAGGTGTTCTAATTTTTTAATCCGTTAATTACTACTTTGTGGGGCTGACGCTAAAGTAGTTGCAGCCTTTCACGATTGAGTGTTGTTTGCTTGGGTTTCTGCTCTGCTTGTTTTTAATTGTCATTATTAAGATTCAATGAAGGGAGCAAACTGCACAGAGAAAGGGTGAAATATAATAAAAAGAGAGTTAAGCATTTAAATCCATAGCAAAAAAGAAATATTTCTAGGTTTCTTATAAATGTAAAAATCATGCTGCTGTGCTTTTCTGAATGTAGAATAAAAGATAAATAATACCAGCTAATTAAATGAGATCAGTGCTATCAGGTGTTGTCACTGATTAGGAATCTGGTTGGAACAAAAACCTGCAGCCACATGGGGTCCCCCAGGACCGGCTTTGAGAACCCCTGCGCTAGGGTGACCAGACGTCCTCCAAAAGGAGGACACGTCCTCTTTTTTTTAACATGGTTTCCTCCGTCATCCAGGCATTCCAAAATTCATTAAAATGTCCTCCTTTCAGAGAATCACGAACAGAGTTGACTGTTTTGGACTAATTGCATATGATATATACCGAGAATAAGCATCCTTCGGCCATTCTCCGTTCATCCGCGTCACATTACGTTATCACATTATCAATAATTGTAGCGGCAACACTGTTTTATATTCTATATTCTGTTTTATATTATATTTCCGGCCGACGGCGCAACGGACAGCGGTTAGCGGTTGATTGGAAGTTGGAAAATATATCTGGTAATTTTTGTCCTCCTTTATAGCCGAACCCATCTGGTCACCCTAATTCACGCACACTTTGAAAGAAACACAAATGCCGAAGCGCAGTGCATTACCCAAAGGAAAAATACCGGAGGGTGTTGTTGGTAATTATGACTTGGTATCTCAGAATACGATCAGACGCCCCCATTATGTTCTTTGGTGAACGTGCGAGAGATTATGTTGTACGTACGGGATTGGAAGCCCTCAGTTTATTACTTTTTCCTTCACTTGGAGCTTCAGGCCTTCCGTAACAAAATAACCCAAGTCGACCCGCAGCGATGACCTCCTAACTGACAGACTTATTGACTTAAATTCAGCAACAATGCAACCAGAATGAGCCAAGATGGCGTCTTCAGCAGAGAAACACGAGCCCAGGTGAACACCGAATAGGCCGACGCTTCCTTTGCATTTATTAAACGTGAATTCGTAAAACCCGTACCATCGATACCGTTTGATATGCCCAAAAGGGTTGACTCATCCTGAAACTCTCGTTGGAGACAACTTTGGTAAACTATAACCGTATAAAAAATGTGTTCGATTTTCGAAAGCTGAAGTAATTGCGCCACCTGAAACCCTCGGCAAATCTCCAGCCTACAAAATGGGGAAAATCTGAAGCGCTAAGCGACTCCGATATTTTTTTAAAACAAAACAAACAAAAATAAACATATTAAATGCTTTGCACGGTCCAAAAATATACAGCATAGATATTCTTACATTTTTATACACAGAATGAAGCACAAGATAAGGAATGAATCAGTACCAATAATATTTAAATGAAATGAACATGAAAGACTTTGACAAAGCAACAGCCTTGTTTAATTTTTTATTGTTTTGTGGAGATCGCACTCTTTAATGTTGTTGAATAATTCAATAAACGAGTGCGTACAAACGATTAAAACAACGGTGTCTGTCCGGAGAGTCTCGTCTTATGTAAATACAAATCAAGCTTGTATAATAATCAGGTTAAATTCCATAATATTTACCTGAGCTACAGGAAACGTCACCAAAACATAACGGTACGTAGAAACTTTCAAAGGGGTGTCTCTAGAACATCTCTCTTCGATGCTCTCTTCTTGAATTAATAACAAAACTAAATAAACATATGTGCTCGAATTGAAGGTCCGAAAAAAAACTGATCTTGCTTCTAGATTAAAATAGAAAGAAGATGGACAAACTTTAAACGCAGAAATTTCCTACTCACTGTACCCATAAACGAGCTCAACCTTGACGAGTAGACGAGAACATTTCCGGTACAGCGACTTCCGGCCGGCAGAAATGGCGCGCTTTTTAAGTCCGAGAGCCCGCCTTTTCAGCGCAGCGCAGAGAGACTGGCCGCCTGCAGCTATCAGTTGGAAGAGAGGAGCGAGAAAATGAAACAAATATTATCCTGGCACCCAGTTCTTTAAATAGTATGAGGTATTTTAGCTGTTAACTTAAAAAAATAAATCATACTTAAAAAGGAAATACAAATAAAATCACATGAGCTATAGTTTAGTTGTTTGTCAGTTTATCAAGTTCTCTGCACTTTTGCGAAGCCACCAATAAACTTCACGTGTTGTTCAGCAGAGACACGGACACCACAGTTCTTGGACAAGATGCACTTCATTGCCAAAATACAAGTGATTTGATAGCAACTTTCTGATCAGGTATGTAAACCCTTGTAAATGTCATCATTACTTCCTCATAGAACAGTATTATCCATCCATCTGTCCATCCATCCATTCATTATCCAGCCCACTATATCCTAACTACAGGGTTACGGAGTGTCTGCTGGAGCCAATCCCAGCCAACACAGGACGCAAGGCAGGAAACAAACCCCGGGCAGGGTGCCAGCCCATCGCAGAAGAACAGTATTATCCATCCATCCATTATCCAACCCGTTGAATCCGAACACAGGGTCACGGGGGTCCGCTGGAGCCAATCCCGGGCAGGCCGCCAACCCACCGCAGGACACCCACACCCACACACCAAGCACACACTAGGGACAATTTAGAATCGCCAGTGCACCTGACCTGCATGTCTTTGGACTGTGGGAGGAAACCCACGCAGACACGGAGGAGAACATGCAAACTCCACGCAGGGAGGACCCGGGAAGCTAACCCGGGTCTCCTTACTGCGAGGCAGCAGCGGTACTACTGCGCCACCGTGCCGCCCAGAACAGTATTATTTACAAAAAAACAAGATTTGATACATTTTTTAAAGTGTAGGCAGGTGGCCTAAGGCATCCCAAGTACTGCATTTTTATTAGTGAATCAAGGGTGGTGCACATGCTCAGTGCTGGGTACATTCGTGGCAGATATGAGTGCAATAAGAAGTTGCCCAGAATTACTACGTCAAGTGGCAACTTTAATTTAAGAACCTCTGAATTCATCATCAGCTGTTTGCGTCTGCTTGAGAGCCAATGATTCACCAATCAAAAAGCAGGACTAGCTAGAGCCCACCCTTTTCACTGTGATGGGTGAAAATGACAATTTTCATTTGAAGGCATATTTTATGTTGTGTGCAGTGTCACTGAAATAAATGAAGGTTGTGAATAAATGAAACAAGAGACGATAAAGTATTGGGGTCTTAGAGGATTCTCTTTTTAATGTCCTGAAAAGAAAAATGAAAATCATTGTGTCAAACACCATAAAGCAAGGAATTTAGGCGAACTGTATATCTAGCAAGGTTCAAGTCACTAGCTGGCTTGGGGACTGATGGCTTGGTTAGTTGGTTTCAGACTGAACACAGACTTTCAGTGTAGTCCTGGGTAATTTGGCCTCGTCTGTGGAGGAGGTGAAGTGAGGGAGTCATGGGAAATTTCCAAAAAGTGACGTTGTCTCACACCTTCTAGTGATGTTGTTCCATGTGGAAACGGAAGAGTGGTCAGCTCCTCTGTCACACCCTTAATCTTCCCCTGTGCTTCCTTATGCGATAACCTGTTAGACCAATATTCATGACATAGATCAGGTAATGGCCACAATGTCAGTCACAAAATGCCCTTTGACTCAGATAACACTCCTACAACCCTAATCTTAACCAGAGTGCAATGGGGCCCTAATGTTAATCATAGTCTAATACAGGGGTCACCAAATCCAGTCCTGGAGGACCACCGTGGCTGCAGGTTTTTATTCTAACCCTTTTTTTAATGAGTGCCCTGTGCTGCTAATTAACTTCATGTGAATTTATTTTAATTGACTTCTCTTTTAAGATTTGTTCCCCCTGAATTTTTTCATCGTTCCTCTTAACAGCTTCATTTCTTTCCTTAAATGGCACCCAAACAGAAATGAAATGTAAATTGAGGGAGCCAACAGAGGACCAACTAAGTCAGGGCCTCAAACTCCAACCAGTTTCACTCCAACCATTTGCTTAATTAGGCGCCATTCTTTAATTCTGTGGCTTGTTGCTGCTGTCGTGGTGCATTAGCAGACATTTTCTCTTTTCTAAGAGCACTGATAAAATGTTTTGTGGACCTGAGCAGATCAACATTCCTGAGACCTTCACCTTTCTTTAATTTCAGATACTATGTGATGGACACCAGTTGTTTTGGCGCATTTTGTATCTAATTATTGTTTGGCAGCTAATTAAGAAAAAAGAAACAATTAAGGGGTCTGAGTCTTCAAGAGAAAGTCAAATAAAATGAGTTCAAAAGAAGTTAATTAGCAGCAAAAACAGGTCACTCATTAAGAAAAGGGTTAGAATCAAAACCTGCAGCCACGGTGGTCCTCCAGGACCAGAGTTGGCAACCCCTGCGTTAGACATTTCCGAGGCTTACATGTTTGATGATACATAAAGAAGTAAGCAGCAAAAAACATTTGTCATGTACCATTTATTTTTAATTTATTGTTACATTTCACAATACTTTTTTTTTAGTTTTAACATTCCTGGTTATGACCGATAGATAGATAGATAGATAGATAGATAGATAGATAGATAGATAGATGTGAAAGGCTCTATATAATTATAGATAGATGTGAAAGGCAATATATAATAGATAGATTGCCCAGATTCTACTGTATGTGCTAGATAGATAGATGGATAGATGTCAAGGCCATAGGAAAAGCATGTGCAGAGGTGTGCAGTGTATAGAATAACATTGGATGGCTGGCATCCTGGCCAGAACAGATGGTGCCTTACCTGGCTGGGGGCCTTTTAATGGAAGAATATGGGTGGACCGTCATCTTGATCAGGTTGGTTAGTTGTACCTTTCCTGTTTGGGAGGCTGTTATAATGGATGGTGTCATGCATGTGTGCCATAGGGTCACCTTCCAGTCTCACATGAAGTAAGTAATTTCACCCCGGAATGAGAGGGGACGCTGCCGCTAACAGACTTATCTCCTTATTCCCTCACAGTGTCCCCTGTAATGTTGTTTATTTTTTTCCATAATCCATAATTAATTTAATATTGTTCTTTATCAGTATGCTGCTGCTGGAGTATGTGAATTTCCCCTTGGGATTAATAAAGTATCTATCTATCTATCTATCTATCTATCTATCTATCTATCTATCTAT
>JANRMT010062837.1:104872775-104895475 GCA_026402145.1 Polypterus bichir lapradei
CTATCTATCTATCTATCTATCTATCTATCTATCTATCTATCTATCTAATTTCAAAATTTCATAATTTCAGAATTCCATTTGGGCATATAGGGAGCCTGGAGTCGATGATTGCAACAAGGCAGGAACATGTCCAGGGTAGGATGTCTGACTTTTTTTCCTACTATTTTAATTTTAAAACTAGGCAAATGAGGAAATAATCCAAATTATGGTCTGCTTTCTTAAAGAGATTCAAGCAGAATAGCCAAACTGGTGTCGTCTTTGCACTTACGCACGCACACAGACACACAGAAGCATAGGCACTTAACTGTCTCGGATTCTGTGGCTCACACACAAAAGCCCTAATCCTCTTGCCTGGGGCCTGAGGACTGAAGCCAAAACTTCATTTGTCATGACAGGTACACTCCCTACTTTAGAGGTGCGTCCTCGACCACCTAGCTAGACAGCTGCACGCGTCCCGGGACATCCAGCAACACCCTCAGCCTACAGAAGAGACCTCTGCCTGTTGGTGGCAGAAAAATCCCCAAAAAAAAAAAATCAATAAAAACTTGGCACTCGCTTCCTAGAAAGCTGTGATGGCCTTGTCCGAGATGCAGGCCAGACTGTAGGGTCTTGCATCGATTCTGGAGCACCGAGGAGAGAAGAGCAGCCGCTAATTGTGCTCTTCAGGCAAACAGAGCAAAGCTTTCTGTCAGATGAGTCATGTCGTTGCTCAAGTTTTATTTCATAATCAGCGGGATGGTGGAAGAAATCTGGAAATTAATTATAAGTTGCACTGCAGAAAAGCCTTTAATTGATATTTGGGATATGGGAAATCAAACCTGGAATTAATGCTTTGGAGCTACATGGTTCATGCTGTTGCTGCTGTAATTATGAGCAAACATTTGGTTACAGAATACATACAATAGGATGTGGAAAACTGAAATGTTGTTGTGGTGCATACAAAAAAAAAATATGCTTAGCACCAAGAAGATGTTTGAACTTCAAAATGGATGGCTGCCGATGACATTTTATGCCTGGACGCCGCAGTATGGGTGTGCGCTGGGGTGTGTTGTGTTGAACTTGGACCTGAATGAAGCTGTTTAAACGATTCTTTATTTAGCTTTCAGTGAATTCAAAAAGCTGCAGCAAGAATCACTAGGAAGACGAGATATGCCCGCTAAACCTGGATGCCCTTACATAGGCTTCCCTATAAGCTTAGGACTGCCATCAAAATCCTCCATCTTAATATACGTATAAAGCTATTCATGACTGAGGGCCTGCTTAGCTATTTGAACAACAGTGGGAGGTCGAGCTTTCAGCCATAGTGTACTGGAGTCATGTGTGATTATTACTCAGGCATAAATAAATTCTTGCTGCTCAGTATTACATATTGTTTCAGGGTTATTTCACATTTTTGAAGCCAGGGAATCTCCCAGTTATTGTCTCAAGACATTGTGTTCAGTATTGTTCTGTTTATTTATTGGTGCCACTATTTTGTGGTCTCATTACTATGACATGATGTGCGATTGTTAGGGTGCGTGTCCTGGCCATTGCGGTGTGTGATGTTATTGGCACAATGCTTCAAAAGATGGCGCTGCAAGCTCATTGGCATCCGAGATGTTTGTTGGCTACTTTTTGTTGCCTTTAAGAATACCATTATCTGACTACACAATTACCTGACCTTTTGCTTTCACTGCCCCGTGTTCTTCATCTTCTGGTTTTGATCCTTAGAGTCCTACAAAGCAGGTGGAGAAGTCCTTGCTAAGTAATCAAGCTATTTAATGACCACTGTGGTAGAAATTTAACATCTTATTAAAGAAAGAAACATCCTCTAACAGGACAATTCAGTAATCAGGCAGGAGAAAAGCTGTTCATGGTATCTTTTAATTACTCCTTGGCAAAATGCCTTGGAGGGAGCGTTCATCAAAAGCAGTCTGTTGCAGCCTGGTATAGAAGAATAATTTTAGGGTAACATAGCATTCATCTTAAAGAAATAGCATAAAGGGTTAATAAATGTGGGAAACCAAATAAAGGTCAAGTGAACAACAAAATGTACACTGAAATATAAGAACTGGTTTAGAAAAAATACTGAGATGGCCAATTAAATAAAGAATGTACCAGAAGAAAGGTTGATGTGATATACAAAATGTCCTGAAGGAGGACTAAGAGATGGCTAAGAAATCAGCAGCTGCCCTATAAACGAGAATGGACAGTTGTTATATGCGCAGAAATTTCAAGGTGGTGTCTTATCTGAAAAGTTATAAGAAGAACCAGAAAATAATCTAATAGACTTTTATTTTTTATAAATCATTTGGGTGTAAACCAATGAACCGACCAGAGCAAAATGTATGCATTGATTGACACTGTATGTAAATTCAACAGTTTGTTTCTCGGAGCATTCTGGTCATTCTGACCAGGCTGTAACAGACTACTTTCGAGGAAAGCTCCCTCCAAGGCATTTTGCCGAGGAGTAATTAAAAAATACCATGAACAGCTTTTCTCCTGCCTGATTACTGAATTGTCCTGATAGAGGATGTTTCTTTCTTTAATAAGATGTTACATTTTGGCCACAATGGCCAGAATGGTCAGAGAAAACAAAGAATAGAGGTTCATTTTATAAACTGCTGAATTTACATACAATGTCAATAAATGTATACATTCTGGTTCTTCTTATACAAGGCCCTTAACCTGCAATTGCTCCATTCTGGGTATGACGTTAATCTGCATCCCATCTCTGCATGTAGGCCATCCAACCTGCAGGGAAAAACTTGGGGGTTGGTGGCAGAATTGGCACTCCAGCCACCATAAAAAGCCTCACGCTATTCCACTGTCTAAACTAGTGTGGTGCTGAGGTATCACCCGTTGCATGGCTGCACTCGGGTCCTAATCTGGATCCTGAGTGGGTTTGTCATGTGGTGGGTGCGACAATGCGCTGTATCTGTGAGGCTATTGCTGTATTTTTCAGTCAAAAAATTAATGATATTAGAAATAACATAGTATATCTCCCCAACACTAAGGATCCTCCTAAACCCCAGCATTCTGTTATAAACAAATTAAACTCTTTCACTAGGATAGATTTACCTGATTTACAAAAAATAATATCTCAATTAAAACCCTCCACCTGCGTCCTTGATCCAATACCAACAAATTATTTCAAAGAAGTATCGGGCGTGCTAATTGATAATGTTCTTGACATAGTAAATTCGTCATTAGATACGGGGGTCTTCCCAGACTGTCTTAAGACTGCTGTAGTTAAACCCCTACTTAAGAAACATAATCTTGACCCCTCGGCTCTTGAATATTTTAGACCCATCTCTAACCTGCCTTTCTTAAGTAAAGTTCTGGAGAAGGCAGTCATTATGCAGTTAAATGACCACCTAAATAAACCTGCTATTCTTGATAAATTTCAGTCGGGTTTTAGAACAAATCACAGCACAGAAACGGCACTCGTTAAAGTAGTAAATGATTTGCGGGTGAATGCAGACAGAGGCCATTTATCTGTTCTCATCCTCTTAGATCTGAGTGCCGCATTTGACACCATTGATCATAATATTCTTAGAAATCGCCTTAGTCAATGGGTGGGCCTCTCTGGCAGGGTCTTAAATTGGTTTGAATCCTACCTGACAGGGAGAAAATTCTTTGTTAGTTGTGGTAATTACAGCTCAAAGACACATGATATCCGATATGGTGTTCCACAAGGCTCTATCCTGGGTCCGCTGCTCTTTTCAATCTACATGCTTCCGTTAAGTCAGATTATCTCAGGGCACAACGTGAGCTACCACAGCTATGCTGATGACACACAGCTGTACTTATCAATAGCACCTGATGATCCCGACTCTCTTGGTTCACTAACACAATGTCTGACTTGTATCTCAGAATGGATGAATAGTAACTTTCTCAAGTTAAATAAAGAGAAAACTGAAATCTTAGTGATTGGCAATAATGGATACAATGAGGCTATTAGAAATAAACTGGATACATTAGAATTAAAAGTCAAGACGGAGGTAAAAAGCTTAGGGGTAATTGTTGATTGTAATCTGAATTTTAAATCGCATATTAATCAGATCACTAGGACGGCATTTTTTCACTTAAGAAACATAAGTAAAGTTAGATCTCTTATATCACTGAAAGATGCTGAGAAATTAGTTCACGCGTTTGTTTTCAGTCGACTAGATTACTGTAACGCACTCCTCTCAGGACTACCCAAAAAAGACATAAATCGTTTGCAGCGAGTGCAGAATGCAGCTGCTAGAATCCTAACTAGGAAAAAGAAAATCCGAGCACATTTCTCCAGTTTTGATGTCACTACACTGGTTACCTGTGTCATTCAGAATTGACTTTAAAATTCTGCTTATGGTTTATAAAGCCTTAAATAATCTCGCCCCATCTTATATATCAGAATGTCTGACACCCTATATTCCAAATCGTAACCTTCGATCCTCAAATGAGTGTCTCCTTAGAATTCCAAAAGCTAAACTTAAAAGAAGTGCTGAGGCGGGCGGGCGGCCTTCTGCTGCTATGCACCTAAAATCTGGAATAGCCTGCCAATAGGAATTCGCCAGGCAAATACAGTGGAGCTCTTTAAAACACTGCTGAAAACACTTTACTTTAACATGGCCTTCTCATAACTTCACTGTAATTTAATCCTGATACTCTGTATGTTCAATTCATCATAATAACTATTCATGGTGGCTCTAAAATCCTTACTGACCCCTACTCTCTTTTCTGTTTCTTTTTCCTGTTTCTTTGTGGTGGTGGCCTGCGCCACCTCCACCTACTCAAAGCATCCTGATGCTCCAACAATGATGGATGGATTAAAAGGCAGAAGTCTACGTGACCATCATCATCAAGTCCTTCCGTGAGAACCCTAAATCCAAAGAGGACTGTTTCATTTATGTTAGGTAGAATGCCCAGAGGGGACTGGGCGGTCTCATGGTCTGGAATCCCTACAGATTTTATTTTTTTCTCCATTTTTTCTCTGGAGTTTTTTTTGTTTTTGCTGTCCTCCCTGGCCATTGGACCTTACTCTTATTCTATGTTAATTAATGTTGACTTATTTTATTTTCTTACTGTGTCTTTTATTTTTCTATTCTTCATTATGTAAAGCACTTTGAGCTACTTTTTGTATGAAAATGTGCTCTATAAATAAATGTTGTTGTTGTTGTTGTATCAGTGCCTGCTCCTAAACTCTCTCTTATACCTTTGAGTTGCGCCACCATCCTTGAAATTTCTGTGCATATAACTACTGTCAGTTCTCGTTTATAGGGCATCTGCTGATTTCTTAGTCTGTAGCAGTGCTACTATGAATTAAAACTGCATCTCCCAGCAGTCCCTGCAGGGGCTGTTGGGGTCAAAGGTGGTCAAAGTAGTTTAAAAGGAGGGCAGGTGGCCAAAGGAGGGGATGGTGTGTTTTGTTGTTGTATTTTAGTTCAGTTTAACTGTGAGACTGACTTCTTTTGTTTAAGCCATAATTAGTTTTGCGTCCTGGATTGTATTCGTTGTTGGGGTCTGGATCGTCTTCTGTCTACCTGTGTCCTGAGGATTGACTATGGATTCATTGGCTTCCCCACAAGAAAAGGAGCACTCCTGAGCCATCCATCCATCTTCACCCTAACAGTGGCTACCGGTAGGACTGTTTATCATTCCCTTGCAGCGTGCAGATCTCTGGACTCACGATCGTCATCTTTCATTTCATCCGGTGTTGTTTCCATTGACTTTGCTGTGTGGAGTTGTTTGCGTTTATATGTTTCATGTAATATCGATGTAGGGTTACTGGGGTGGTATTATTGGTGTCATTTATATTATTTAATTTCAATACATTCTTTAATTATTGTTATTCCCCAGTGTGCTGTATTTTTGTCTCTTTTGGGAGTGTGTGCGGGTCAAGCCAGGGCTGGGAACGTCCCTGGGATCCACTATAAAAAATAAATAAATCACCATCACCTTGACGGTGTGAATCTTAGCAGTACCTGACCGCTACAAGTCGTCGCTTAGTCATCCTTCAGTGCATGTTGTATATTACATCAACCTTTCTTCTGGTACATTCTTTATTTACTTGACCATCGCAGTATTTTTCCTAAACCAGTTCTTATATTTCACTGTACATTTTGTTGTTCCCTTGACCTTTATCTGGTTTCCTGGTGTGCCTGAACAGGTTTCTGACATTTATTAAGCCTTTATACTATTTCTTTAAGATGAATGCTATGTTACCCTAAAATTATTGTTCCATACCACCCAAGACTCAAGTGATATTGCAGAGCAGTAGATAAAGTAAAACACTATTTTTTGCATTTAAAATGCAACGCTGAAAAAGTTATCAACTTTCAGCCTACAAACTCTTCACTCGAGTGATAGTAAGCAGAATGGAGAAAAACTTGGACAACCAGCAACCATGAGAACAAGCCAGCTACCGTAGTTTATACTCCATTGTTGACCGCCTAGGTACACTCAGTTAGTTAATGTTGCAAGCAAGAGGTGTCAGTCAGTCATTTTGTCATTATCCAAATCACTATATCCTAACTACAGGGTCACGGGGGTCTGCTGGAGCCAATCCCAGCCAGCACAGGGCACAAGGCAACAACAAATCCCGGGCAGGGTGCCAGCCCACTGCAGGGCACACACACACCCACACACCAAGCACACACCAGGGACAATTTAGGATCGCCAATGCACCTAACCTGCATGTCTTTGGACTGTGGGAGAAAACCCACATAGACACGGGGAGAACGTGCAGACTCCGTGCAGGGAGAACCTGTGAAGTGAAGCCAGACCTCCTTACTGCGAGGCAGCAGCGCTACCACAAGAGGTGTTCACATGCTTTTATGTCTAATGTGCATGGATTACAAGAAAGCGTTCCACAACAAAGAGACAAGCATGATAGAAAACAGCTTGAGAAAACAAGGAATACACGAGACGTACTGTAAGTCTGGCTGCTTGAGACAATAAACCGAGATCGCTCAGCTGATGTTCCCTTGTTCGACCATTCAATCAACATTCCAATATGTCGAGGTGTTGGCAAAACTATTCACAGAGACTGTAGATGGAATTTCAAAGTGCTCAGTTGTGGAGACGGAGGCATTAGTATCGATGGTGAGAAATGTCTTCACCTGCGGTTTGCACTGACATTGTGATCACCACCCACAATGTCGAGGATGCGGAGCGGCATCTGTATGATGTTGATGTAGCAAGTAAAACAGTGGACCTGGTGATTGATAGAAGTAAAACACAGTGCGTATGCAACCTTTTTCGACCATACGGAGAGATAAAACTAAGGGGCTGACTTCATTGAAGATGTCAGTTCATACATCTACAGTACCTCAGCCAAGTAATTACCTCCACTGGAGTGATGGACACTGAAAGATATCGCTCATAGATTATATCGAAGACCTCATCACAGTGGTGTTAATACGAAAGTACACATGGGCAGGACATGTGGTATGCATGTCTGATGACAGAGAGACATGAAAAGTGACACTCTTGTGGCCCTGCAAATGAATTTGCTTAGTTTGTAGATCTTCAATAAGACTACAGAAAGACCTGGCTGGAGTATCATAGCAGAGTCACTCAGTCATTGTCTAACCCGCTCAGCACTGAACAGGGTTGCAGGGGGTGCTGGAGCCCATCCCAGTTACCATAGCGCACAAGGCAGGAACAAACCCTGGGCAGGGTGCCAGTCCATCGCAGGGTGAACACACACACACACTCACACAACCAAACACACACTAGGGCCGATTTAATGTTGCCCAATCCACATAGCCTCCATGTTTGTGGACTGTGGGAGGAAACTGAAGCACCGGGAGGAAACCCACACAGGCGTGGAGAGAACATTCAGACTTTACACATGGAGGACCTGGAATGTGAACCCTGGTCTCCTTACTGTAAGGCAGCAGTGCTACCACTGGGCCGCCGTGCTGCCTCATCATAGCAAAGGACCAATTGAAATATCAACAGCTATTGGCCTCCTTGTTTTGGATGGTGAAACCATCTGGAAGAAAATGAGGACTGAAGTATTTTGTTTTATCCTCATTCCCTATTTGCCAACTTCTTTTTGTAGCAAAGAGTTTTGGCTTTGTCAGTGCTGTGATCCAGCTGAACCGATAGCTCCTCGGTCTGTCATTTGACAAAGAATATTTTTTTCTTTGCCTTTTTCCACTGTGCTCGTACACTGTGGAGTGATCGGTCTGTTTGTATAGTCGTGTGAAAAAGGAAGTGCGTGCCATATGCGGACATATCAAGATTTGTTCTTCATTTAAACAGTACCTATAGATAAAGGTGAAATAAGAAAGACCATGCTCCAATTTCATTTTGTAACATTTTATATAATTTAAATTAACATAAATACAAATTGTGCATGTGGAAAAAGTAAGTAGACCTCCACATTTATCACTACCTCAAATATCTCAAATTAGATTCAGCTGAAAATGATTAGAATATCATTAGAAAGGATCTTGAAAAAACAGGGAAAATTTGACTTAAATTATCAAAAAAATGAACAAATGCTGTAAGCCAGTTTTGCCTGTGGAAAATGTAAGTCTGCCCTTGGCTCTAAGAACTGGTATTGCCCCCTCAAGTCGGCATTTCCTATAACTGTCTAGCTGTCTCTGACATCAACTGGCAGACAGTTTTTCCCACTCCTCCAAGCACAGTTCTTTCTGCTGTGCAGTGTTTTAGAGGTGTCTTATGTGTGCGGGGCTTCAGACCCATCCGGGCTTTGACTTGGCCATTTCAGGACCTTCCATTTCTGTTTTCTTTGTGGATTTCCTGATATGTTTAGGACCATTGTCATATTTGGGGCAGAGTGGTGGCTTTGAGGCTAAGGATCTGTGCTGGTATCCCGAAGGTTGCCGGTTCAAATCCCTGTCACTGCCAAAAGAGATCCTACTCTGTTGGGCCCTTGAGCATGGCCCTTAACCTTCAACTGCTCCAGGGGCGCTGTACAATGGCTGACCCTGCGCTCTGACCCCAAGGGGTATGCGAAAACTAACAAATTCCTAAAACGAGAAATTGTATAAGGCAAAATAAAAAATAAATAAATATTGGAAGGTTCACATTCAGTTGAGCTTCAATCATCTGATTATCCTCAACAATCTTCTGGTGTAATGAAGAATTCCTAAGAGTTCTTTTGATTCTGCAATGGTGAGCTGCCCAGGCCCTGATGCAGCAAAGCAGCTCCCAGAGCATTTCCACCACCTTACTTTACGTCCTTTACAGTTGCTATTAGGCTATTCTTATCAAATCCTGTCTCTAGTTTTCTCCAAACATATCTTCTGGTACTGTGGTTAAATACTATAACTCTGGCTTTGCCTTGTTTTTTCCAGGCTAGGTGTCCATGGGCAAACTTTACTCTTGCCCTGATGTTCCTTCTGGACAGCAAAGCTTTCCTCCTAATACACGTCCCATGCAGATCTCATTTGTGCAGCCTCTTTGTGATGGTAGACTCATGAACTTTGACATTGATAGTGTCAACAGCTACCTGGAGGTCCCGTAATGAAATCCCGGGCTTCTATGAGACTTCTTTCAGCATCTTGCATTCTGCTCTCAGCTTGAACTTGCTGGGGTGGCCTGACCTGGACGAGTTGGCAGTTGTTTGAACTCTCCACTTTGTAGATGATCTTCCTGAATTTGGGATGGTTGATTTTCAATTGTTTGGTGATCTTTTTAATTCCCTTCCCAGATTCTTTTTTCTGATGGCCTTAGAGAACTCTTTCAGTCTCGACATGGTGATAACACACACTTCAACAATAAAGAGTAAACCAAAATAAATGAGGTTTAAAAACGAGGACAGCTTCAGACAATACCCTCTCTAATGTTGTTCTAAAAATTGATTATAATTCAAGGTATCTGAGGTAGTGTAGGCGTTGTGGCACGCGGCTGGGGGTGGTACCCAGCCGGGATGCCCAGGAGGACCGGAGGAGGGCTTGTGCCTCCTCCAGACCACGAGGGGGCAACCGCCCTGGTTGTGTTGGGGGCCCGTGGTCACCGCCAGGGGGCGCCCCAATGCCTTGGGAGCCCTGGACCTCAGCACTTCCGCCACACCAGGAAGTGCTGGGGGGAAGAGGAGCAGGGACACCCAGAGGGCTTCCGGCTACACAGCTGGTACTTCCGCCACACAGGGGTGTGTGGGCGGAGGCTCCTCAGGAAGCACCTGGAGCCCATCCGGGGGTGCATAAAAGGGGCCGCCTCCCTCCATTCGATGGCGAGAGTCGGGAGCGGAGTGGACTGAGCTTGCTGGAGGAGGCAAGGAGGCGGCCTGAAGAGGAAAGTAAGGCATTGTGTGGCCAGGACTTTGGGGACTTTGGTTGCAATCGAGGGAAAGATGAATGCGGCCAAGTACAGGGATATCCTGTTGTTGTGAAGCCACTCCTTTGTTACTTTAGCTGTGTGCTTAGGGTCATTGTCTTGTTGGAAGGTAAACCTTCGGCCCAGTCTGAGGTCCTTAGCACTCTGGAGAAGGTTTTTGTCCAGGATATCCCTGTACTTGGCCACATTTATCTTTCCCTCGATTGCAACCAGTCGTCCTGTCCCTGCAGCTGAAAAACACCCCCACAGCATGATGCTGCCACCGCCATGCTTCACTGTGGGGACTGTATTGGACAAGTGATGAGCAGTGCCTGGTTGTCTCCACACATACCGCTTAGAATTAAGGCCAAACAGTTCTATCTTGGTCTCATCAGACAGAGAATCTTATTTCTCACCATCTCAGAGTCCTTCAGGTGTCTGAAACCAAAAACAAAAACCTTCTCCAGAGTGCTAAGGACCTCAGACTGGGCCGAAGGCTTACCTTCCAACAAGACAATGACCCTTAGCACACAGCTAAAATAACGAAGGAGTGGCTTCACAACAACTCTGTGACTGTTCTTGAATGGCCCAGCCAGAGCCCTGACTTAAACCCAATTGAGCATCTCTGGAGAGGCCTAAAAATGGCTGTCCACCAACGTTTACCATCCAACCTGACAGAACTGGAGAGGATCTGCAAGGAGGAATGGCAGAGGATCCCCAAATCCAGGTGTGAAAACCTTGTTGCATCTTTCCCAAGAAGACTCCTGGCTGCATTAGCTCAAAAGGGAGCTTCTACTAAATACTGAGCAAAGGGTCTGAATACTTAGGACCAGGTGAGATTTCAGTTTTTCTTTTTTAATAAATCTGCAACAATTTCAAAAATTCTTTTTTTACCTGTCAATATGGGGTGCTGTGTGTACATTAATGAGGAATAAAAATTAATTTAAATTATTTTAGCAAATGGCTGCAATATAACAAAGAGTGAAAAATTGAAGGGGGTCTGAATACTTTCCGTACCCACCGTAAATGTGGCCTGATGTTTATGAAATTATATCACTTTTAAATATACAAATTGTTTAAAAGAGGATTATATCATGGTATGTCACCCTGTGTTAAAGAAGACAGACATTTCATGTCAGGATGCATTGGAGACACAAAGGAAACTTGAAGCCCCTGTCAGAAGAATTAGACCCCGAAGTCATATAAAGTTTTGGGGCAGCCACCCGTATATTCTCTCTGGCTGCAAATGGGTTATCATAGAATCGCTCTGATGTGCACAAGTCAGAGTCCACCTCAGAACTGATTCAGTGGTTTTAAGATGGCGGCTTTAAAGGCCAAAACAGGATATGATGTCATAAAAGAGGCCAGAACCAGAAGGATCTTCCTCCATAGGCTTGAACCCGGACATGGCGTCATCAAATGGGCCAGAACTGGAAGGATCCTCCTCCATGGGTTCGGGACCAGAAGTGATGTCATCAAAGGGTTCAGAACTGGAAGTGACATCATCAGGGCCAGGCAGAATTTCCTGTGAACGGTCTTCAGGAAAGTGAGAAAATGAGTCCGTGCATTCCGCCACCCCCTGGTCTGGTGTGGGATTGCTCTCTTTCAGGCTCTTTAGCTGCCTCCGATGCGCACAGTGCTTGGGGTGTGAATATTTTCAGCTTCTTCTGCAGCAATCAATAAGCAACAAGAACAGCTATTAGGTAACTGTGATTTGGCTTCCCTTGTAGTGAGATTTTCTGTGAAGAAAAGTAATGTGCACAATGGGTTGTTTGATGTGCCTTCAGGTGGAAAATATGCAGTGTGTTGCATTTTTAGACAAACATACTTCTGTGGTGACGTGAACGAGAGGAATAAATAGAACCAATCTGAGAGCTGTGTGACATTGCATTCTTTACACAGCTGCAGAAATGAACACCGGTAAACACAGGAGTGTGAACGAGGCTTTAGAGAGGAGTATTCCCTGTTTTTCACCCCAGAAAATAAACAAAACTCCCAGATACTATTTTTAGTGAGTTTTGTATTTCCATCCATCCATCCATTATCCAACCCGCTATATCCTAACTACAGGGTGGGCTCAGAGCAGGGGTGTCAAATTCAGATCCTGGAAGGCTGCAGCAGCCTTTTCAATTACAATTTCGCCTTAAATGAATTTAAAAATGTTATTTTATTTCTTATATGTGTGACCACAAGGGGGCACCACCAAACCTCAAACACAACATCACCCAGAGCAGTCCTGGAATCAGTCAGTCAGTCAGTCAGTCAGTCATTATCCAACCAGCTATATCCTAACACAGGGTCACGGGGGTCTGCTGGAGCCAATCCCATCCAACACAGGGCGCAAAGCAGGAAACAAACCCCGGGCAGGGCGCCAGCCCACGGCAGGTTTTATATTTCGCAATAAAGAAATTGGCCAGAAAGTAATTTTGGTGTCAGTTTTGCAAACCTGTATGTGAATCAAAACTTGTGTGTTTTGCTCATCATTAGTAATCATTCTGCATTTTGAACAGTAATAAGTAACAAAAAGACATATTTTATTTTATAACTTCTTGTATGATGGGATTCAGTTGTTTAAACGAAATGGAATGAAACTTTGAGACATTTAGGACATTTTATAGATTTTTTTGCATATGTCTTTATACCAGAAAGGAGCTGATTGTGAACTTGGGTAGCAAAAACCAGAGGTGCGACCACCTCTCAGAATTAACAGGGTAGACAGTTGCAGATACTTCAGTTTCCAAATCACAGATGATCTGACCTTGTCCAAGCACATTCACACCTTAGTGAAGAAGTCACCATAACGTCTATACCACCACCGATGCCTCAGAGATTTTCAGCTGCCATCCCAGATGCTAAACAACTTCTACATTTCTAGCGTGGAAAGTATCCTGACAGGAAGGTTTGGAAACTGCAAGGCTTTGCCAAGAGTGGTGTGTTCAACTGAACACATCACTGGGTGTGCGTTGTCCTCCTTGTAGGACATCTATATTAGGCAATGTAGATTTAGATTGTTGGATTGTTACATAATGTTGGACCAGGGCAAAGTAAATGATGAGACATACCGGCCATCTCGACAACAGCCTCCTCTCTGTGCTGTGCCCCTGCCTGAAGAGCAGTTCAGAGAGGCCGAGGAGAAGCTTCTGTTCATAGTCCATCCACTCACAAGTGAGGACAGTGCCTAGAGCTACACTATCACGATTCATTCTTTTCTATTGTTATTCTATTTACTTATTATAATCGTCCCTCGGCATCCGCAGAGGATTGGTTCCAGGACCTCCTGCAGATTCTAAAATCCCTTGATGCTCAAATCCCTTATACAGGGTGGTTCAGATCTAATTATGCAGATCCAGATCGTCTGGATGATTTTGATTTATGTGGGGATGATTCCAGTTCGGCGCGAAGACGATTCTTCATGTTGCCAGTTCGCACACTTCTCGATGGTCCGTGATCTTCTATGTAATAAACTTAATAAGTTATAGCATAATGAAAATTTCATAATTAGATCTGGACCACCCTATATACAATGGCGTAGTATTAACCTATGCACATCATCCCCTATACTTTAAAGTGCTCACCGAGGCTAAATGCATACTTTTACCATCAGCAGGGATATGTTTCTGTGACATGTCCACTGGCCGCACACGTAATGCTTTCTAAGTCAGGCACTGTACCACGGACCAGAGAGACATTTTTCCCTGTTGTGGGGACAACACTAACACTTCCATGAATTTCTGCTTCTTTCTGTTTTATTGTGGGAATGCTCGATTCGTTTTTACTAACCTTATGGCCCACTTTTGCAAGTGACATGCCACTTTTCAAAAGATGTACAATTTTCTTTTCGAGAATTAGCACTTTACACTCCCTCTTAGCCTTTGAGGGATTACTTTGATTTTGTTTAACAGAAACAAAGGGCGCACACAACACAAGTAGGGAACGAATGAGGTGTGAGGGGAACAGTGTTCAAACAACAAGGGCTGAAAAGAGTGCGGATCTGTTAAATGGCGGGAGGCTACAGCAGGGTATGCCTACTGTGAACCACTAGGGGGTGTTACAGTACTCCAAACCCTAGAAACAACGGCACAGGACTCCAATAACAAGATTTACTGACAGTAAATAAGCAATAAGACTCTTCTTTGCTTCTCCTGTCTATCCAGATGAGCTTTGTCTGACCACTGTCCCGACTCTGAACCCCTGGGTGAAGCGGAGCAGCTTCTTTTATACCGGACCCAGGAGTACTATCACATTGAACTCATGAAGCCTTTTCGGGTCAGGTGGGATCTCCCAATGAAAGGAGAGTCTTCCTCTAGCAGCTCCCCCTAGCAGGGCTGTCCGCCAAAACTACAACTCCCATGAAGCCCTGTGTGTGTCCAAATGGGATGCACACCAGAGTGCTGTCGCCACTCACTGTACCGGGAAAGCACATAGCCCTTGGATGAAGTCTGCTCCCCGTCCATTGTAGCAGGGTGAAATAATGGTGCAGGACAAGATGGCTTGCTTGGGGTGCCAACTGGGCAACAAAACCGAGTTTAATTAGAAAAAGAAAGCAGAAAAAACACTTTAATATGCAGTTTTAAACACATAAGAAGTGGCAGATACAGTAGGTTTTAGGCTTAAATCAGCACAGAAACTGGAACCACATCAAAATGCAATGCCATCCTCTGTGGCCGCTCTGCTTTCATATGCTGTGCACCAGAAGGGTCAGGACTTCTTTTGTTTTGTGCCCTCAAGGGACGATTTCTCCGCACTGTGATTGAAGAAGGAGATAAGTCTGTTAGTGGCAGCGTCCCCGCTCGTCTCGGGGTGGCATTACTTACATCAGGTGAGCCCAAAGGTGACCCTCTGGCACGCATGCATGACACCATTCATTATAACGGCCTCCCAACTAGGAGAGGTACAACTAACCAACCTGATCAGGATGACGGTCCACCCACATCCTTCCATTAAAAGGAACCCCTAGCCAGGTAAGGAACCACCTGTCCAGACCAGGATGCCAGCCAGCCCATGTTGCCCTTTACACTGCAAATCACTTCATTTGTGTGAATGTAGCGTAGCACTCGGTGCGTGTCAAATTCAAGTTCTGCTGTTCGGAACTTTCTGGATTTGTTATTTTAGTGTGTTTGATTCACGGTTGGTTGAATCCACAGACGCGGAACCTGGAAATACAGAGGGCTCACTGTGTATACTATTATATTATTAATATAATGTACACTGCTGCTGTCATTGTACATTTTGATTTTTACTGATAGAGTAATATTTATTGTCTTTTACTTTCTTCTTTTCATTCAGAGTTTAGCAACTAAGCAGTCCACTAGATAATGTGCTGTTTGTAGAATTGTATGCAACCAATAAAATATTTCAGTTGATTTAAAAATTTAAATTGAGCTGACACATTCTAAGACAATGGCTCCAATTTTTTTAATTTTCCACATATGCTTGCAGGTGTTCAAATGGTTAAGTCCGTTTTATCCAATGATTAAGGTGGATTTTTTTTTTTTTATTAAGAGTTATTTTTTGTGAACTACAGGCCTCTACTGGCCGGTTCATTTGTTTGAAATGCTAATGCTAACGCGCTCCAATCCCATTCACTCTAATTGCTTGATTTCTCCTTATTAAAAGGTCAGGCAGACTTTCTGATGGGCTCAGAGCAGGGGTGTCAAACTCCGATCCTGGAAGGCTGCAGCGGCCTTTTCCAATTACAATTTTGCCTTAAATGAACTCAAAAAGGATATTTTATTTCTTATATGTGTAACCACAAGGGGGCACAACTGAACCTCAAACACAACATCACCCAATGCAGTCCCGGAATCTGTCAGTCATTATCCAGCCTGCTATATCCTAACTACAGGTTCACGGGGGTCTGCTGGAGCCAATCCCAGCCAACACAGGGCACAAGACAGCAACAAACCCCGGGCAGGGCGCCACCCCACCGCAGGGCATACAAATACACCCCAAGCACACACTAGGGACAATTTAGGATCGCCAATCCACCTAACCTGTATGTCTTTGAACTGTGAAAGGAAACCCACGCAGACAAGGGGAGGACCCAAGAAGCGAACCCAGGTCTCCTTACTACGAGGCAGCAGCGCTACCACTGCGCCACCATGCCGCCATCCCGGGATCAAAAAAAATAATTTTATTACACAGATATCTCACCAAGTGTTCCCAAACAACCAAACCACAATTACAAAGCAAGTGAATCTTCGTTCTCTCCTTTCACTCCTCCTCTTGATTGTTGCCTGCTGCCTCCTGACTGGCTCATCCAGGTGAGGTTTCGTGCTCCTTTAAAGATGGACCCAGGAACTCTTCCGGTGCCATAGTGTGTCCTCTTGGAAGCATTTTCAGGTCATGTGGAAACCAGGGAGGTCCTCCACCAACAGTGCCCTCTAACGGCACCCAAGGCTGCACTTCCAGATGCAAACTCCCATGTGCCCTTGAGGATGTCCAAATTGGGGCACCTTGGGAGGATCACTGCCACCTGTCGCAAGGGGGATGGAACTTCGCCTTGCCTCCAGCTTCAGCTGGTCCATCCCATCCTTTAAGTACCTTTGGCCCAGAAAAAAAGTAATTTTCCTGTACATCCAGCATACCCGTCTGCCCTTCATAGCATTTGTATGTGTTGCTTACCCCATGTAGCATCTAACGAGGGCCAAGAGAAACTTTTGGTCTCATTTGTTTGTGGAGAAGGGACATAAAAAAGACTCTGATAGAACAGTACCCAACGGTGGACCAAGGGTACAAACGGGAGTCCCCTTTACACGAGATTACGCTTTGAAGTTGAAGACCTGCCTCTCCACCTCATTCATTGGTTAAAAGTCCCGTCTCCTATTCAAATGTGTGACCCTGTGTGAAGGGGCTTCTGTTTGTGGACTACTTTCATTTTACAGAGATATTTATTTGACAATATTTTAGCATAAAATACCGGTGTTGGCACGTTGTGAGCATACGACTGGATGACTTGACATGTGACATGAGTGACATCAGAGTTTTTTTCATGTATGTTTTTGATATCGTTTGCTGTTGTTGAGTGTCGGTCACTGTTGGGTCCCATTTTATAGGAAACTTTACTATGTCACTACAAACTAATGGGGTAAAAACAGTATTAAAATATATACTTTTTGGGTTGCATATCTCTCTGTTATATAAAAAAATCCACGCATGACACAAGACTTTCTCAGAGAGACACTTTCACATCCAGTGAGACGAGACTTTGTGCCAAGAGATTTAACCAGGCCCGGGGCCAGAAATAAAAGGCAAAGAGTAGATGACAAAGTAGGACGTCGTAAAGAATTGGTGCGGTACCCATGCAGGGTGGCACGGTGGCGCAGTGGTAGCGCTGCTGCCTCGCAGTTAGGAGACCCGGGTTCGCTTCCTGGGTCTTCCCTGCGTGGGTCTCCTCCGAGCGCTCCGGTTTCCTCCCACAGTCCAAAGACATGCAGGTTAGGTGGATTGGCAATTCTAAATTGGCCTTGGGGTGTGTGTCCTGTGGTGGGTTGGCACCCTGCCCAGGATTGGTTCCTGCCTTGTGCCCTGGGATTGGCTCCTGTGACCCTGTATTCGGATTCAGCGGGTTAGACAATGGATGGATGGTACACATGCAGAGCAAGTTAGAGACAATGGAAGTATGAAAATGCAAAAGTCTCAAAAAAACTGATAGTGAAGATCACAATGGCGCAAAGAAATGGAAATTATTACTCTGTGAAATAATGGAACAGCAAAAAGAGATCGAATACATGGACATAGGTGATATGGCAGAAGTATGTAGATATTGTTCGGCTTTATACTTTAAGTTGGAGACTTGTAGATCGTCTAATTCGTGTTGCCATCAGGGAAAAGTAGTGGCGTATCCGTGGGATTTAAAAGATTTGTTGTTTGCTGAAAGTGAAATCCACATACGCGAGCGGCAGAGACACGTGAACTGGCTGGCGCATAGCGCAGGCCAGGGGGGGGTTGGTGACCAAAGCGAGCAGTGTGTGAAGCCCCCTAATTTCTTTAAATTTAATTTTATATTGAGAATCCTTCATTTTTTAATTTTCCTTTACCTGCAGCCTGGACTTTGCTGACGATGCTGTGATCTTTGTGGAGTCAGTGGAGGCTCTGATGTGGGCTCTCAAGTGACTGAGCGAGGAGTCTGAGGGTCCTGATAAAAACCAAAGATCAGGGCCTTTAATGACCTCGTAGGCACGGCCATCAGCAGGGTGTCTGTCTGCAGAGAGAGTGTCGACCTCATCGAGAGGTTTACTGACCTCGGCAGTGACATTCATGTCTTCCTGTGAAGTCAGTAGACAGATTGGGAAAGCATGGGGGGGTCATGAGGTCACTGCAAAGGGCTGTGTGGCACTCCCGATATCTCTGCAAAAGGACTAAGGTCCAAGTCTTTAGAGTCCTGGTGCTTCCTGTCTTGCTATATGGTTGCGAGACATGGACGCTATCCAGTGACCTGAGGTGAAGACTGGACTCCTTCATGTGCGTCTTTTTCGAGAATTATTGGGTACCGCCGGTTTGAATTTGTGTCAAATGAACGGTTGCTCATGGAGTCCCGAAAGAGGCACATGACCTGCATTGTGAAGGAGCGTCAGTTACGGCACTCCGGCCATGTGATGCGATTTCCCGAGGGTGATCCTGCTCACTGGACCCTCATTGTTGAGGGCCCGAGTGGCTGGACCAGGCCAAAGGGACGCCCACATAACACCTGGCTGCGGCAGATACAGGGTCATTTCCGGAGGGTGGGACTGGACTGCGTGTCTGCCAGGGGGCGTTGCCGAGCTGTTTAGTCGTGTGGTGGGCGCAGCAACGCGCTGTACCAGTGCAGGCCCCCCCAACCTAACCTGACCTGACCTGTAGCCAAGCAACACTGAGACACAAAGTGAGCCAACAGATGACCAGCTAACTCCATCCCATTTGCACCCTTTTGCCCATCATATTTGAATTTATAAAATTATTTGGAAATAAAACATAGAAAGTTTGATCCAATTTGTGATCTGTTTGGGCCCACAAAACGTGTTGAGGGTGTTCTTAGAGGAAAAGAAAATCAACTGTTTCAGAAATTGCCATTGAATTAACAGCAGACATTTGCTTCCAATTAAGAACTTGGCTGGAGTGACGATAGTGGGCCTCCAGGAACTGAATTTGAGTTAACTGATTAACGGGCACGGTGGCGCAGTGGGTAGCGCTGCTGTCTCATAGTTAGGAGGCCCGGGTTCGCCTCCCAGTGTGGAGTCTGCATGTTGTCTGCGTGGGTTTCCTCCCACAGTCCAGAGACATGCAGGTTAGGTGCATTGGCGATTCTAAATTGTCCCCAGTGTGTGCTTGGTGCTTGACCAGAGGGGACTGGGCAGTCTAATGGTCTGGAATCCCTACAGATTTTATTTTTTTTCTCCAGCCGTCTGGAGTTTTTTTTTGTTTTTTCTGTCCACCCTGGCCATTGGACCTTACTCTTATTCGATGTTAATTAATGACTTATTTTATTTTCTTATTGTATCTTTTATTTTTCTATTCTTTATTATGTAAAGCACTTTGAGCTACTGTTTGTATGAAAATGTGCTATAGAAATAAATGTTGTTGTTGTTGTTGTTGTGTGTGTGTGTGCCCTGCGGTGAACTGGCACCCTGCCTGGGGTTTGTTTCCCACCTTGTGCCCTGTGTGGGCTGGGATTGGCTCCCCGTGACCCTGTAGTTAGCATATAGCAGGTTGGATAATGAATGGATGGATGATTAAGGGGGAAAGAATTAAAAAGTTTTTATATCTTAAAACCTTCTGCCACTGCAGTCCTTCAGAATCCGAGTTTGACACCCCTGGTTTCTCTACAAGTAAAGTAATCCTGCTTTAACTCGACTGACATTGTTTGTAATTTATAATGGATTGCTTTCTGTGAATAGCCACCCCGGATACGCACAGAGAGAACATAAAAACGCCACACAGACAACAAACATGAGAGGCCTGACATGTGAACCAGGACTGGGGGTAATTAAAGCAGCACTGCTGACCTCTGCGCCCTGATGTTTTTCACATTGGTGTAAATCTAACAATTAAGGACTCCATCATCAGGTGTGCAGACTTTATACCTTTTTAAGGACATACGTCAGTGAAAAAGCACAAAGAAGAGAATTCTCCTTTCAGTCAATGAATGACATGTTCTCCCACGACCCGATGCACCTTTCTACCACTTGACAGACAACATTTCAAAGCTGCCCCTGTTCCATTAAGTGTTGTGCAAAAGCCTGTCAAAAGATAACATCTTGTCATTTTTAAAACTTGTTAAGTTTGTAATTGATGACTGCTCTGTGACAAAAAAAAAAAAAAAATCCATTTCTAAAACACCTGCCAAAAGTTTAAAGAGAGTGGTGTGGACTGTAGGGGGCACTCTTGAGTCACGTCTGAAACCAAAAAGTACACACAAGGTTTCATTTAACAGGACCAGCAACAACAGAAGGGTCCGGGGGGCACCAAATAAAACCACAAAACCGTGCAGTCATACTGGGCCTAAGCAAGCGGGCTTCATGTCCCACCTCTCGTCTACAATTGAACTGTTCAAAACGAGATTAAAGACTCATTTCTATTCCCTTGCATTCCGTGACCTTCAGTAATACGGATGGTTTCCTCATTGTGATTGCATAACATTACATTTATTATTTATTTTATTTATGCTCATTTATTTTATTTCTATTTATGTTATTCATGTTAATTGTAGGGCGGCCTGGTGGCACTGCTGCCTCGCAGTTAGGAGACTCGGGTTCGCTTCCTGGGTCCTCCCTGCATGGAGTCTGCATGTTCTCCCCGTGTCTGTGTGGGTTTCCTCCCACAGTCCAAAGACATGCAGGTTAGGTGCACTGGTGATCCTAAATTGTCCCAAGTGTGTGTGCCCTGCAGTGGGCTGGCGCCTTGCCTGGGCTTTGTTTCTGCCTTGCGCCCTGTGTTGGCCAGGATTGGCTCCAGCAGACCCCGTAGTTAGGATATAGCGGGTTAGATAATGGATGTTAATTGTATGTTTTTCTTTAATTCTATTATTGTAAAGCGCTTTGGCCACAGCATTCCTATGTTGTTTTAAATGTGCTATTTAAATAAAGTTGACATTGACCTCTCTGTTAGGGTGACATGCCTACCTGTTTTCATTTCCTTCTAATTTCCTGCATTTCTCTCTTTTCTCTTCAAAGTCAAAGTGAAATTTATTGTCATCTCAACCACATACAAGTATACAGACAGACGAAATTGCGAAGCTCAGGGTCTGCAGTGTAACAACATGAAGTGCAAATAATAAATTCAAAATAGAATTAAAATTTAAAATTAAAACACAAACAAGACAAGACATTGTGCAAAGACAAGACAAAGAAGTATCAGCAACATTGACGTGTAGTTAGCAATATGAACATTGATGCAATGTATGGTATTTGCAATCTAGATACATAAATATAGTCAATAGATATGTAATATAATAAATAAATAATAGATATAGATAATACAGAAATGATCAGTGTATGATAAGAGTTGTGTAAGACGTGTGTAAACAATGACAGGTCAGAATGTTTCACAGCAGAAGGACATCAAGAGTGTCCAAATCCGTAAAGGTCAGTATGAGATTTTCAGTTCTTTTCTACCTGCACACTCGTCTTTACAGGAAAGTGGCCGGCATGTATAAAAGTTCATGTGTGTCAGCAGGTTGTCAGAGGTGGTTGAGGCTGTGTGGAAGATCCCAGGGGGCAGCCTGGTATTAAGGAGTCTGACAGCTTGGGGGTAAAAACTGTCCTGCAGCCTGGCAGATCTGGTTCTGACCCTGCAGTATCTTTTCTTGGATGGCAGAAGTGTGAAAAGTCCATGTGAGGGGTGTAAGGGGTCCTGCTCAATGCTGCAGGCCTTGCGGACACTGCATTTGTGAAATATGTCCTGTAGTGAAGGGAGAGGCACCCCGATAATGTTCTCTGCTGTCTTCACTATCCTTTGCAGGCGCTTGCGGTCGGATTATGTTGCAGTTGCCATACCAGACAGTGATGCAGCTGGTCAGGACACTCTCAATGGCGCCTCTGTAGAACATGGTGAGGATGGAAGGGGGAAGACCTGCTCGCTTCAGCCGCCTCAGGAAGTGTCGTCTCTGCTGGGCTTTCTTGATTAGTGATGAGGTGTTATGTGTCCATGTAAGTTCCTCAGTTCTTTCTGCTACTTTAACATCTTGCCAATGCCTACCATCCTGACTGCTTTGAAATCCTGGCCAAGAGACTCTTCTGGGGGGCATCTTAAAAAAATACCTTCTAGGATCAGTAATGGGGCTTTGAGATGTTCGGACCATCCTCATAGCTCTCCTCCCCTGAACACCAACTCTCAACCAAACGGCCAGACATCTCCCAGATCACTTGCCAACTACAGTGGGAATCAGGCTGGAGGACCCCTTGTGTAAAACACACCCTCCTGGCATTAGAGGGTCCAGAGGTGACAAGACCAAAGCCTTTGTGAAT
>JANRMT010062837.1:104922309-104940728 GCA_026402145.1 Polypterus bichir lapradei
GTGTTTTGGTAAATTATGCGCATTATACAACCCTTTTTTATTATGAAAAGGTTAAGTAAGTGTTGCAGTGGGAGGTTAGGAGCGCATTATGGGTATTTCCATTATTTCTTATGGGAAAAATAGTCTTGACTTACAACCACCTTGAGTTACAACCAGCCCTCGTGAACGAATGGAGTTCGTAAGTCAAGGGTCCACTGTATATATTTATGACATTCGTAGTCTGAATCATAATCTAATTGTATGGGTGGTGACCTACCAGGTAACGCTTGTGGTTGGTCTGCAAGTCGGCAAACATCCACCATGGTGCCCTCTTCAGTTGCGAGAAGCAGATCATAGAATGTTGCACAGTTTACTGTTAAATAATACAAAGAGTACGCGACACGTGTTTCGCCCTAATTCTGGGCTCATCAGGCGTACACACTCACTGCACCCCTTTTCGGGGATCGAACCTCTGCGTCAGAGGTAAGCCTCTTTACTTTGTGCCACGGCGTGTGGTTCGTTTATTTGACAGCATGTAGATCGGTGTAATTAACATTCATGGCATTCGTAGTCTGAATCACAATCTGATTGTATGGGTGGTTACCTACCAGGTAATGCTTGTGGTTGATCTCGCAACAGAAGAGGGCACCGTGGCGGATGTTTGCCCATTTGCAACGTAAAGATAGACTAACGTTTAAAAAATTTTTTCTTGAATGCAACACGATTTACCTGCACTACCTTTCCGATCCACCGGTCGATCGCGATCGAGGCACTGGGCACCCCTGTTCTAGAACAATACAATTTGAAAACTTCCAAGGAAGTGAATACTTCTGAAAAGGTACTGAACATAACCTGCTTACCAACTGCCCAGTTGTAGGCCCATCCCGGGCAGCCAGCACTGAAACTCCACAGGCAGGCGTCGGCCTGCACAGGCCCAAAAAGGGAAACACTCTTTAAAAGGTCAAAATTTTGAATTAGCTTAAGCTGCCCTAATTAAAGAAATGTAATGATTACTTCATGAGGTCAAAATACATAACAAACAAGATTAGTTGTGTTAAATATTTGAAAATATTAAATTTATGTTTTGATCTAAATGTTTAACGTCTAAATATTCTTAACTGTCATAGAAATTTGTCATTGGTCACTCTCTGATAGAGGTCCAAAAAGATCAAAAATAACATTTTCGTAATCATTAACCTTGAAATAGTCTAAAACGATAGCCCACATGCTTATGTTTGAAATTTGTCATTCTGGGAGTAACTGGTAAAGAATCAAATATCAAAAATATGATCATATTCATGATCAGCTACTTTGAAACAAAAACGACACCCAACATGCCTGTATTACCAAGTTCTGTGAACAGCAGAGACTTTGGCCCAACTAGGTGAACCCCTGGGGTCAATCAATGTGTCTTGAAGTATAAAATCGTCATTTTCTGGAGCTAGAGACTGCTTGTATTGTTAATTTTTTTAATTAAATCCCCACAATGAATTATAAAAGAACCAGTTTACAAAGGAGTTTGCAGGACCCTAAAGGGACAGATTACATTGAAGACATACATACTTTCTGTATTGTAACGCGCCCATTTCATACAGTTTAAAACTTAATGGTAAAAAAGGAACGGAAAACAACACAGATATGCACAGAATCAAAACTGTTAAGCGGAATCACCAATCACCAGGACAGCTAACCAATCACAAGTGTTTAATGTCACATTTCCCAGAATCCCACATGAAATTTCAAAATGGATAATGTGCTGTCTGAAAGACCGAGTGACAGGAACGACATAGGAAGTGACATCAGAGGCCATAACACTTCAGAAAGAGATGCCAGGAAATGTAAACTTGGTCATCACACTGATTGCTAAATTAAAATGCCACTCAGGACAACATCCACCCTTGACATTGCTTATTTTCAATAAGCTTTACTAAGACTATAAATATCCAGGCTTTGCTATTTTCCTTCCTATAATACCTTCCTCTCTTAGTGTTGTTAAGCTTTAATAAATAACATCTTGCTTTCACATTTTATACTTTGTCTTTATATCTAAAGTGACTTAAGTAATAAACTAAACATTAGAGCACCTGATGCAGGGGACATTGCCATTTGCTCATCCCTGCAGGGTTATAAAGGCTGAGAGGTCGCACCTCAATAGGAAGAACAAAGTGCCGTAGAAGTGAGACACCATGGGGTGGGTAGTGGGGTATAACCAAAAGGTGTATGAGCCTTTGTGAGTCCCTAGGACATCCTTACGTTTGTCAGTGCTGGTGACAGTGAGTCCCTGTGTGGAATACTGAGAGTGACAGGAACGAGGCGTCATGCATACCTACTTATGTGGACGGGATCCCATATGGCTTATCATGGAGTGACTGGCAATTAGGCATCACTCATTTACAGTTCTGTGAATAGGATCTCGGTGTGTGTGTGTGTGTATCTCTATGTGTGTGTTGTGATATATGGCCGGCAGCTCATCCGGGCCAATACCTCCAAGCCACCAGATGGTGCCCTCCCTGCGATGTGGAGATGCCCCGAATTCCAGCAGGGCATCATGGTATGTGGTGTTTTAATGCACAGCCCTGCCAGATAATGTCAGGGCCACCAGGAGACGTTGCAGGGAGGCCCAGAGACTTATATTTTCAATACAGCCCGGAAGTACGTCATTTCTTCTGTCCCCGTGACTGTGACGTACTTCCGGGCTGTACTGAAAGAAAAGGAGTTTTCACCTGACCCAGAAGTGCTGGATAATCACATGGACTGAGGGATCAGAAGCACTTCTGGGTCAAGGACTATAAAAGACTGTGGGAGATCCCAGATGGGCGAAATGAGTTGGGAAGGAAGGGGACAATGTGTCTGGGAGTAGGAGGATTGGTTATTATTGTATTGATTATTAGTAGTTTATTGTTTATGAGTATAGTGGAGTGGAGGGTGCTTTGTGCACTATATTATTGTAATAAAGTCAAGATTTGGACTTTTATCTGGTGTCTGGCGTCTGATCCGAGGGTTCAAGGGGATGACAGCACCCACTATTGGTCACAGTGTTAATGTTAATGTTAATCTAAAAGCACTTTATGGAGAAAAAAAATTGCTTTGATTTAACAATTACTGTTAAACACGTTTTGCTAGTTGATGTAATTAGTTTCACATTCTTTTTCAATTTGCTCTTTTTTCCTGTTATTGTTATGAAACTGCAGCACAATTTCTGTAGTCCAGAGCCTCCACTTTGGAGCCTCAAGTGGGTGGAGTTGACTCCAATGAGCACCAATAGGGTTTGGTTGCAGACCTTCAGAGCTCTGTCTGGTTACACTATGGTTAGGGTTAGGGTTGTGAGAGGCTTAACGACTCAAATAAAGACAACGGTCCATGAAGTCAACTCCTGGGTGGAGGCTCCGGACTGCAGAGAGACCAGACTCACGCAATCAAGAAGATGCCACAAAAGCTGCACTGGGCTCCGTTTACCCATCATTACTTGTCAATAGTGTTATTTATTTAGCAGTTCTAATTTGTCCCAAACGTCATCTATCTAGATGCCTTTATCCAAGGTGACTTACAAAGCAGGTTGTAAAACATACGAGAATGATTAAGAGACGCAAGCATCAAAAGCAATAGACCATTGGATGAAAAACCAAGCAAGAGGGAGATGTCCAACAACAGCAACGACTACTACAGTACTACCATATAATTATACCTGCAACAAGACTAAGACATAAATCAGGGTTGTAAACTCTTTGTCAGTACAGCAGCAGAAGAACCTCTAGAAGAGACACTAAGCAGTTCCAAAATATTTAATGAAAAGCCGAGTCTTCAAAAGCTGTCTAATCCTGAGGAAACTGGGTGCAGTTTGAAAAGACAAAGGGAGATCATTCCATGACATTGGAGCAAGAACAGAGAAAGCCTCATCTAGTTGTGGCATGCCTGGCATGAGGAGGGATGGTCATCAGACAGACAAACAGACAGAGGCAGACCAGAAGCTTCTTGAAGGGACATATGGAGAGACGAAAAACTGGAAATACTGAAGAGCAGAACCTGCAGGTCAAGGTAAGAGTTTTGAACTCTCAGTGAAAAGACCAAAGGAGAGGGGTGGACAGAGTGAAACGAGCAACAGAGAACTCCAGTCGAGCAGGAGGAGTTGGAGAGACGAGATAGCAGTTGAAGGAAGACCCACCAGGGGAGAGTTGCAATCGTCCAGAGGAGAGGACACCAGTGTGTGAACAAAGAATTGTGTGGCATTATTAGTGAGGTATGAAACATCGGACTATTGTGATGAAAGAAGTGACGGGTGGGATCACTGAAGAAACAGGTTTAATGAATGAAAGTGAGGATTCTAGAGCCACGCAGAGATTGCTGACCATGACTGCTATTGAAAGGGGACATCTTCAAGAGCAAAAATCTGAGAATGGAGAATCAGGAGACAAGTACAGGATACCCGACTCTGAAAGTTAAGTTTAAGGTGATGGGCATTCATCTAGGAGGAGATGGGCTGAAGTCTGTGGGTTGAAAGACAGAAATGAGAAGATCTATGCATCATCTCCACAGAGGTGGTAGGAGAAACCACGAGAAGAAAGATCATTACCTAGGGAGCGAATATAAAGAGAGAAGAGGAGTGGACACATCACTGATCCTTGAGGCACACCTGTGGAGAGGACAAGGAGTTAGACCAGGAGACACAAAAGGATCAGTCTGAGAGGTAGGAGATGATCAGCCCAAACTGGATCCCCTGATTCCAAGCTTATTGAGGGAAGAGATAATCAAGGAGTGGTTCACGCTATCTGAAGCTGATGGAAGGTGGAGAAAGATAAGGTCAGGGGAGGAGAGAGAAGCAGTTTGAGCAGATCTCAGACCATTTGTGACTGAAAGCAGTGCAGCCTCAGTAGAGGGTCCCTTGCAGAACGAAGATTGAAGAGGATCTAGTAGACTGTTGTCAGAAACATAAGAGGAGAGTTGTTGGAGGACTAGGTGTGTCTAGATCAGTGTTTCCCAACCTTTGTGATGTTACAACCCAGTTTTTCACTATTGGCGTTTCCCTGGTCCCCCTCTGTGAATTTTATCAGGATTGTCTGAACGGGGGGGAGTGAGTTAGTCCCCATTGGTCAATCGAGTGTGTGTGTGTGTGTTCCCATGTGATCCCATGTGCAGCAGAGTGTTAGATGAATTAAGAGCGATCATCAGTACTCTTTCTTCTTGGTGAATCGAGCACAATCATCAGAGCAGGAGTTGGTGTCAGGGTCATCCAGGATCAGCCATGATCCATGTGCAGTGCTGCTGCTGTGAATAGATTGTGTTTGTTGCTGGTGGGGTCAGGTGTGGCCCAAGGGTTGGGAAATACAGTTCTGGAGTCTTGGACAGGAATGGCAGAATGGAGACAGGACAGTAATTCTAAATGGCAGATGAGTTGACCGGAGAGTTCTTGAGAATAAGGTCACATGAAACTTCTTGAAATCAGATACCAGCAGTTATTGAGGCATTAAAAACGAGATGTGTGGGGTCAGGGAAGGAGAGGTAGACTGATGAAGATGGTTGATTGGTGGTTTCAGAGTAGGTCAGAAATGTCAGAGTTGTTTACAGGAGAGGAGGAGGTGTGAAAGGTTTTTGGAAGTGAAGAAAGAAGCAAAATCATTTGGGGAGATAGATGATGGTCTTAGAGCAGCAGGACTTAAGAGGGTCTTGGAGGTAGACAAGAGGTGGCAAGAATTTCTCTCAAGATATTCCATCAAAGTAGCTTTAAACCACACCTCCAAACTCGAGTTATTGGTTAGACTCCAGGTTTGTAACTCCTGGCTCTCCAATTAGCTTTTGTTGAAGTCACCAGCCTAGGGGTTCACAGACTTTATCTGAGCCGCCGCCTGTGAGTGTCTGAATGACGTATTCAGTTGGTACAGGAACTGTACGGTAATATGTGTGTCATTAGTTAAATGAATTTGAGTGCACAATCAGGACTGGATTAAGACGAAATTAGGCCTGATGCTGCATTGCAAAAAAAGGCCTATTGTTTCTCGGCATAGGCGCACGTGCATTCGACACTCACCGTACACGTGCACTCAGACCGACCAAGGAGCCTAAATTGCTTGCGATGCAACCAGCCAGCCTTTATTGAACATGAATAATAATAACGATGTAGTATCGTAACAACTCTAGATTAACATCAAACTATGTAACATCAATGTTTAATAGTACTTGTCTGAAATACAGAAAACCTAACAATGAAATACACAAAATTTCACAATTCTCTTACGAAACAGAGTAAGAAAAAATGAATTTGCAGAGACATCGGGTCAAAGTGACTCAATTCAGGCTCTTGAGGGTAAAAATTTGTCCACAATTTAAACTTTCAAGGTGAAAAATTTACTATGTGGCACTTACCGAACAATAATGAAGTGGCAAGAATCCCCAAGATAGTGCAAAAAACGCAGCTAAATTACTAAGTAAACTGTTCAATGTAAAATTGATAGCATTAACTTGAAATCTTAGGTTAACAATAAACACAACGACATTATAGTTACGTCACCGCGCAAAGAACAATAGTAACTGTATAATAAGTAACGCGGTGTCTAGGCGTCTGAAAGTCGGACTCCAAATTTCATTCTAAGAATTATTTTGAGGTTAATATAGCAAAGGAAAAGTGTTCAGCTTCTGGAAAATTCTTGTCTGTTTTCATCTGGGCCTATTTCAGGAATGGGCCTAATGCTGCAGCATCAATAGCACCCACCTTAAGTACACCTTTTGAGAAGAATTTAGGAGTCGTAGTGGACACTAAAGCTGTCGACTTCCCGACAGTGTTCAGAAGCCATTAAGAGAATGTCAGGTTATATAGCGCCTTGATGTGTGGAGTACAAGTCACAGGAGGTTCTGCTGAAGCTTTTTAACACACTGAGGCCTCATCTGGAGTACTGGGGGGAGTTTTGGTCTCCAGGCTACAAAAAGGACATAACAGCACAAGAGAAGGTCCAGAGAAGAGCGACTAGGCTGATTATAGGGGACTACAGGGGATGAGTTAGGAGGAAAGATTAAAAGAGCTGAGCCTTTAGGAGATGAAGAGGAGACCTGACTTAAGTGTTTAAAATTATGAAGGGAATTATTAGTTCAGTGGATCGAGACGGTGACTTTAAAATGAGCTCAACAAGAACACGGGGACACAGGTGGAAACTTGTTTTTTCTTCCCACAGAGAACCACAGACACTTAGAATAAGTGAGCAAGTTGTGTGGTAGACAGGAGAACTTTAGGGACTTTCAAAACTCGACTTGATGTTAGAAGAATTAAGTGGACAGGACTGTTGGGCTGAGTGGCCTGCTCTCGTCTAGAATGTTCTAATCAAAGTTAAATGAAATTCCAGAACGTGTGCTGATTCTGCTGAACTGAATTCAGCAGGTTAGTTCATCTCTGTAGTCACAGAACTAGGAGCAGAGCAGCGTCAGCCCTTCCAACTCCATGTAATGAACTTAACATTTGAATTAAGTTTACTACAGCTGTCACCATAAAAGAAAAATGACCGTCTAATGTTAACACCCCATCAAACGAACAATCATCTGATTTTGATCCCTCCATGATGGGTTCAACTCCTCGACGTTTCTTCTGTTGTGCACATGTGAAGCCCGGTCCTTAAATATTTAGTTTAAAGAAACGCCTTTTTTCGTTCCCCACGCAGCACACTTTTGACACCTTATTATTTTCTACTGTCAATGGAAAGAGAGGATAATCTCGACTGGAGCGTTAATTAGGTGCGTCATTAGCGTGTCGCTCTTTTTCGCTGTATGCGTGGACAGCGGATGGAGTGGAGTATGAGTGTTAGAACAAGCTTTACAAAAATAACCCCCCCACGCGTTGTGGGGTCGATCAGGAGAGCAAACAGATGAGTTTTAAAAGCTAAACGATCGCAATGAAGTCTACCGAGTCTCAACGCCAGTGACCTGCGGAGCGGGAGACGGTGGGCGCGTCCCCGTAACTGGGCCCTCCAGGCCTGCGTCCTGCGCGCTCCCGCTTATCTGCTGTTTATTTTCCCATCTGTTTAACAAAAGATCTGGAGACACAACAAGCTTGTAGCTAAATGGCAAAAGACACTTTGTGCATGCATCCCATTAATTCAATTGAAATTGTTAGGCTTTAGTAACGATAACAGTTACCACCGCAGGATTAAAACGCTGTGATTCGAGATCCAAAGGTTTATCTTTTGCAAATAGCTGTGAAATTGCTTGGCACAAAGTCTTCACACTCAATAAGCTTTAAATAAGATGTCAAGAGGAGTGAGATCCACAGTTAATAACACCGCTCGCCGAATTTGTACAAGGATTCCTCAAAGAGCCGTTCGTTTGTAATTCTAAACATACTGGCGACGGATATTTAAACAGAACTGACCCCTCGCGTCACCTGCCCCGTATTAATAAAACACAACTCACGGAGAATGGCCTGCCAGAAACTGCGGCGGCTGTGGCACACAAGAGAGGAGGAAAGAAAGAAAAGAAAAAGATAATAAAACGGAAAGAAACGCGCCGACTGCTGTATTAGCCTAGTGGACGCGCCCCGTTTAAACCGCGCTGATCTTTGTCGTGTTCGGCCGACATTCAGTCACGCGCGACCTTTCAGTTTTACCGGTTTGGAAAGGCGAAAAGAAAGGAAACTCCGCGCGGCAATATCTTCAGAGAAAGGGTCACGTCACGAGCTCACATACCTGGGACGTCATTAAACACCCGCCGACAGGCCCGGTGGTCCTCAGTCTCAATCCCGGGACCCCCCCGTGAACGCGACTTTTTGTTATGACCAACCTCTGTTTTTAATTGGATGCTATTGCAGAATTCAGCAATTAAATTGGTATGTTTCGGGGTCAATGAAGACATTCAAAAAAAAAAAAAAAAGCAGAGTTTGGTACATTACGATTCGAATGTCTCAATAATTTATGTGTGTTCCTTGGGGGACTTTTGTGGTCCTGAAAGTTTTCATCATCCCCGGGATTGTCAGTCGCCCGCCTGCAGTTTCAGGTGTCCTCGTTAATTAATCAATTAGAGCAGAGGGGGCTGACGCTCAAACCATTCGGTGTCGTCCAGTCTCGGCGTCCGCCCTGCTCGGGGCAACGGGAGACAACAAAAAAAGACGAAGGGACGTCCTTAAATAAAACGGAATACTTGGATTAGACAACAGCAACAATAATAGTTATAATAATAATAATAATAATAATAATAATAATACATATGTAGTGCCTTAAGCATGCTCAATGCACATGTAATCCTTGCTGTAAAAGGATATAATAATAACAATAATAATAATAATAATAATAATACATATATAGTGCCCAGAGGGGGCTGGGCGGTGTTGTGGCCTCGGACCCCCTGCAGATTTTATTTTTTCTCTCCAGCCGTCTGGAGTTTTTTTTGTTTTTTCTGTCCTCCCTGACCATCGGCCCTTACTCTTATTCTATATTAATTATTGTTGTCTTGTTTTAATTCTTACTTTGTCTTTTTTCTGTTTTCTTCATCATGTAAAGCACTTTGAGCTACATTATTTGTATGTTGTTGTTAATCATGCTCAATGCACACGTAATTCTTGCTATAAAAATATATAATAATAATAATAATAATAATAATAATAATAATAATAATAATAATGCATATGTAATCCTGAATAAAATCATGTAGTACTTGCAATAATATTTTATTTATAATAGCATCTTTTCCAAGCTCAAAACACAACTAATAATTAAAATGTAATTTTTGCTGTAAGATAATAATAATAATAATAATAATAATAATAATAATAATAATAAATCCATATTATCTAAATAGCGCCTTTCTCAAGCGCAAAACATAAGTAATCCTTAAAATGTAATTGTAGCTGTAAAAGTTTATCATCATCATCATCACAGACCATTTTATCTATATAGTGTGTTTCCCAAGGTCAAAGCACATAATCATTCAACTTTAATCTTCAATAATATTATATAATAATTACAATAATATTTTATATACAAAGCACAAGTCATCCTAAAAATGGAATTCTTAATTAAACGTAATCATTGCTGTATACATCTGATAAATACTAATAATAATTTATGCAGGGACTGCCCAATAAGCAGTGCAGGATTTACGTATAAGCTACACAAGCTACAGCTTAGGGCCCCCGCCTTCTTGGGGGCCCCAAAAACAAATTGTCCGAGTGAGCAATTGTCATATATACTTAAATATACTACAGCATATCTGGACTTATAAAGGGCCCCATGTCTCAAATAGCATAGGGCCTTATCAAGTCTAAATCCGGCCCTGCCAATAAACCCTTCTAATCCTTAATAAAATGTAATCTTTGACGTATCATGATATAGAGAAATGATCTCAGTATTGAAAATATGTTTCATTATATAGTGCCTTTCACATTCTCAAAGCACATGAATTCATTAAAATGTAATCCTTAGTAAAGCGTAATCTTTGCTGTACAACTGATACAATATTAGCATTATTAGTACGTTTCGTTTATATTTCCCGTAATGGACGCGCATGTAACCCTCGCTGCACAAGTTAAGTTTTCTTAATTAAGTTTTTATTTTTAACATTTTATTAGAATGTTTAAAGGCAGTGCCGATGCCCACTACGCCTGGACACACCTTGGAGTCGCCTGTCAGTCTTTTTTTTTCTTTTCTTTTCCCCTTCGGCTCCGCCATTCTGGCCCAGCCCACCCCCCCTCCCGCTCATATTTTTCATTCCATCATCAGTCGGCTCGCCATGGCGCTCCCGAGTTAACAGGCCGAGGTCTGCGAGGGTCTTATCGTGAGTAATTGGCGGACATATTTGCCGAGTAATCCGCTCCAATTTGAACTTGTCGAGCTGCCCGAGATAAGACGGCGAGGGGGTCGTTATCTGACTTTCGGCGTTCCAGACACCTCAGCTATCAGAAGGCCTCCCCCCCCCCCCACTACACTTGTTGGCTGTCATGTCATCGTCTCGTTTCTTTTAAGGCTCCGGCACTACAAAGTAACGAGACCCCCACCATTGATTCATTCTGTTCAGTGTATTCGCTTATAGCGTCTTCATATACTGTAGCGCGTCTTCGTCCATTTCACTCTGCTTTTGCAGATGGGGTCGCCTTTGCAAGCCACCCTTTCCACGCCCACCCTGATTAATTCGCCGATGACTCCAGGCCATTGGAGATTTACTGATTTCTTAATTGAAGTGATAAATCTATTTAAAGCGCCTTTCCATAGACGTGTATGGGGCGTTAGAAGTTCAGGTGTTAGTGGCAGCCTTGCCGGCTCATTCTTGCCTTCCATTTCCAGTGAATTTGCAGTGGGACGCATGGTGGCACTGGTACCCGACAGCTCCTGAGTCCTGGGTTCAAATCCTACCTGTATGGAGTCTGCATGTTCTCCTTATGTATTTGAGGGTCTTCCTCCAGGTATTCCAGACTTCCCCCTCAATGAGACACAGGTTTAGTTAACTGGAATGCGTAGATTGACCTGGACTGAGTGAGCGTTGATGAGGTGGGCTGCAGGGATGGACAGCACCTCCAGATAAATGAATGAGTTGGGAAATAGAAGGCTGAACACATTAGCCATCACATCCTTTGGGTTTCTGGACCACTGACCAGTCCTCACCTTGTAGAAACACCCCAATCAGGTGACCAGAGGGGGTGATGTCACCTGTGTGCTGGCTCACTGGCTCCATTTAAGGACACTGTTTGTGGTCTCTCAAGATTGGAAAGACAACCAACAAGGTCAGCAATGTGTCCACAAATGGCTGAGGAGTTCAGTCCATGATTTCTAGCTAAGAAGTGACTCATCTATGCCAGTAGACACGTCACAGGGAGATGGAGCAAGGAAAGACAAGACATAGGTCTGGATGGGGCACCAGTCCATCCTAACGTGTTACCATCATGAGATTCTCAAAACGATTTAGTCAAGTTAAGCAATGTCTATCCTGGCAGCACTCACTTGGTACATCACAGTAACCAGTCAGCATCAATCCATTGTATCACACAAAAACAAAACCCACACCCACATCTGACCAATTCAGAGCAGCATGTGGTCTACCAGGAGACCATGGAGTTCCTGAAGAAAACCAACAGAGATACATGGAGAACATGCAAACTCTACACAGATATTGTGCAGGTATGAGATCTGAGTCCAGGATGGTGGATCCATGTGGCTAACTCTTAAAGACTGATAGGTGACTTCATTTCATTCATCGAATTGTAGTATGGCTTACTGGTTTAGATGTTGGGCTGTAAGTCAGGAGGATGCTGGTTCAGCAACTCACAGTCCAGTCACCTCATGTTGCTTGTCTTCAGATACCAATGGGACGGAAACCCAAACAGGCACTGCTAATTCATAATGAATCCTTCAAAATTTAATGACATGTTAATATATGCTAATTAAGTCATAATCAGGGTGGCACAGCAGACTACAAGTGAAGGTTTTACTTTGGCGTGGTCGTCTAGTGGCCTGAGCACAAGATTGTAACCCACCAGGATGCTGGTACAAATCCCATCTCCACCGCAATATGTGAGCCACTTGACCTGCCAGTCATCCGAATATTCAAAAATCGAGTTTATAAGATGCCCTTCGGTAAAGCTGTGGGCCAGACACACAATGGACATGAGTTCAACTGGGCTCTTTGCAGAATTTGGGTCAGCCATCACTGATAATAACTGAATATAGGCTGACAGTGGCAAAGAAACACGTTTATGAAGAAGGGAGGAATTAAAATCACTTAGTCATGACAATGAAAGAATATCGGGTGGGTCAAGTGTAGTGGAGCCAGCACAAACACACCCGGCCCACCACATAAATCTGCAAGGCCCGACATCTCTGAATACACGTCTGTTGGGGCCGCTGTCCTTGTCAATCAACATTTGAGGGCAGCCTGGTGCTCATCGGCACCATCCTGCTTTGGGCTGTCCAAAGAAAACATTCTTTTGACTCTGTGCTCCAGGTCATGGCACCAACGTCAAGATAATGAGTGGAAAATCAAGGAAAACATTGGAGAATGTGAGGTCGGCATTTAAATTGCAGGCTGAAATGTTAAAGAAGTTTATTAATTTGTGGGATCAATCAATCTATTTATCTATTATATAATGCCTTTCATCCATCTATCTATCTATCTATATAGTGCCTTTCATCTATCTATCTATCTATCTATTATATAATGCCTTTCATCCATTTATCTATCTATCTATCTATCTATCGATCTATCTATCTATCTATCTATCTATCATATAGTGCCTTTCATCTATCTATCTATCTATCTATCTATTATATAATGCCTTCTATCTATCTATCTATCTATTATATAGTGCCTTACACGTCTATCTATCTATCTATCTATCAATTATATAATGCCTTCTATCTATCTATCTATTATATAATGCCTTTCATCCATCTATCTATCTATCTATTATATAATGCCTTTCATCTATCTATCTATCTATCTATCTATCTATCTTGACAGCATCAGTGGAAGGAAGCAACCCACCCTGGACAAGATGAAAGTCCACCAAAGGTTAGTCTGATGCTCATCTCCATGGATTTTAAAATGAGGTCAAAGGTCAGTCCACTTCCGATTCACATTAAGTAGGATATTCAGACTCTGCACAGATGTTGTCTTAATGAGGACTTCAAATTTGACTTCTGGAGCTGTGATGCAGCAGCACTATACATTGTGTCATTTTACTGCCCAGAATAACTAATATGGTACATTTTCCAATTGTTTAATTAGTTGTATTTGTTTTTATAGTTTTAAAAGGTACCCTCATTTTATGATAATGCTTTATATTTCTAAATGTGTTTAAACAGGAGAGCGCACTCTAGGGTCACTCTGTAACTATAATAATTTTTAGTCTGAATATGTTAACTGCAGAGTAGTACATAACTATAAGACACACCAAGGGAGGGATGATTATAGGGAGTCTAATATTAAAACATTCTAAATGTGTTCCAACAGGAGAGCGCCCTCTGGTGTCCCTCCACATTTAGACTAATTTTCAGTTGACAGAAATCCAGGGAAGAGTCTTTGTTCAGTATTAGACACACCAAGGGAGGGATGATTACAGGTATTATGACCAAACAGATACTCAGATAGTTATGTGCTGTGAACTTGGAGAGAACCTTAACAAAACAATACCTCCAAATGCCCACTAGAGGGAACAAAATACCAAAACCCCGGCTAGTAATGAAAGGGCAAACTCGCCATCTTTCTATATAAAAGATCTATTGATTAAAAAACATCCCCTTCTTGACAAGAAATGCTCCAAGGATCACAAATGGCACATACAAGTCCCAAAACACAAATCCAGCAAGCTTAAGCTTATATGGGTTACAAATCCAATAAATCAAAAATAAAAGGCCAGATAATTCTCAATAACTCACTGAAACCACCAAGTGAATTCAATGAACTGCAGAGGACTGTGGTTTTTTTTTTGATGGTGATGAGCAGGTGGCCCTGCCTTTTGGAAGACCACCCACAAAATACATGGAACACTGTGGAAGATACATACACATAAAGAAAGCAAATGATCAATAGTATTAATGTAAAGAAAAGAACCAAATATGAACAGAAAGACATTAAAGAGGAATTTAAAGTGCAGCCAGGCGGGTAACCCTGACTGAAACATAACATTCTGCCTGCATGGCACGAAGTTTCCTTCTCTTCTATCACCTCCTCCGTCCCACTTTTTCTCTCACCCTCTGTTGCTGTGCCCTCATCCTGTCTCTTGTAACTCCTAACCATGCCAGGGTTACCTCACTTCCAGGGTCAGGATGGGTGGTCCAGTGGAGCTACAGTGTCATCATGTTAGCACACTCTCTGGTGGCACATAGTGTCACTGCACTCTGACATGTCTTACAAGGACCAGCATGCTTCAGAAACTTCTGGAATGCCTGCTCCCATTCTGAGGCTCCTATCTTCCTAATTTGTAAGCTGTCTGCTGCCACCTGCTGGCCTGGAAGACTTGTACATTTTTTCTACAAGTGCTCTCAATTAGAGGCTCCTTTATCTATAATGTATACTGGACATTATGCCAGCTACTATCTTGTGGCATGTTGCAGGGCCCCTGGCATCCCCCCCAGGTGCCACCTTCTCCTGGGTATTCCAGAAGAATTCCCTTCTTATGAAATCTCTCTCTCTCCCTCTCTCTCTCTCTAGCCCTTTAATGTGTCTCTTCTGGTGCCACTTCTGCATCTGACATTTCTCTCTTCAAAGAAAGGTATTATCCATCCATCTACCCATTTTGTAAATCTGCTTAATTATATTAAAGAACATTAAACTTAATTAATACTGAAACTTACCAGGCTGTCCTTAGTTACAGCAGGAGCTGCCAGGCTATTGGCAGCAAGTGAGCACAGCTCTTGAAATTGGGTGACGACTGCATAAACTGGCAGCTCTTGATGGCAGGTGATCATCATCAAAGCCACCAGACTGCTGATGGAAGCTGGCAGTGAGTCGGCCTCATTCTGAACAACTGGCACGTAGAGTAGCAAGCACTCAGTCACCAGGGTGTTGGCAGCAGTTGGTTGCCACGTGAGGTGCCATGGTACTAGTAATGAGCAATTAACATGCAGGGGCTGCCAACCTGCCCGCAGCAGACAATTCCTGCACAGCCTGCCAGGCTGTCGACACTGTGCCATCATTTCTTTGCCTGTCAGGTGAGCCTTTGTGACGTATGTGACAATTTACACAGTTAGGTGTTTGTACTGCGCTGGTGCTACAGGAAGGCCAAGACAGCTGGACAGACAGCAGGGTAGACAGTCTCACTTCACCACGCATAGACATCGTGGGCACACAATCTGGATGGCATTAGGAAGTCACATCAAGAATCTGCTGTGTGTCTTTTGGGAGGTCTCCTTAACAATCTACTCTCCTGGGCTCAAATGCCCCACCTGGTTGTTATCTGTGTGGGGTTTGCATGTTCTCCTCATGATCAATTAGCAGTTCCAGATTGTGGCCCATGTGGGTGTTTGTGTGAACAGGCCCTGTGATATCTCATTCAGTGTGTGCCTTAGCCCCCTGTGACCGTACATATTTGTTATACAGGTATAAAAATGTTACATTGAGTCACTATTATGATCTGCTGCTAAACTCAAAACCCAGGATTGTCTCCAAAGCTTGACCCCAAGGCTTCTGATGTCATCTGAAAACAAAAGTAGCTGAGGCCTAAACTCTAAAAACAGACCCCTGGCCTGCACGGGCCTAACTCACAGGCCTTGAAATTCAAAGCTCAGAATTGGAGGAGGAGAACCATAGAATTCCTGGTTAGTGATCAACAAAAGTGTTATGTTTGGGCAGGTGTCATGTTTAAGTTCCTTCTTGTCCATATCGGATCCTTTGGTTATTGTCATGTATGTTACAGCTGTTTTCACATTTGTTATTTGTATAATGATGTATTTTTCATTAGTTTTGTTTATTGTTTTGCTTCTGTGTGCAGATGTTTGCTCTGCCACGTGTCCTGTGATCTGTGGGTGGTTCCCCAAGAGGCGGGGTCACCTATCAATCTCAGTTTGATGGACTGCCTCCAGAGCTACAAAGGCTCATGGGAATTGCAGTTCCTCTGAAGTACATTGTACTCACATTAGAGGTTATAATCACAAGTTCTTTGTCTGGCTCCCTCATTTGTGATTTAATTGCACTCTTGTTTCTTGGATTACAAGTTAAGGATTGTGGATTGGATTTGTTAGCTGTGGAGCTTTGTAGGCTAATCCCTTTGCCTCCTTATTGATATTTTTTAATTATTCTGTTGTTTTTGCTTTTTCATAAATAAATGATCATTTGATAAAGATTTTTTTTGTGATCTTGCTCTGGACAAGCCAGGGGTTGACGGTAATCCCTTGCTTTGTGGAGCAGTTTAATTGCATTTTGGGACATTTCAGAGTGTACTTTTAAACTTCAGGAGTTAAGCACAAAATAACAGGACTAATAGAATTCAATGACTTGTATTAGTAGACTACATGACAGTGTCTTGTAGTTAAAAACAGAGCCCACATACAGTAGGCGGGTGATGAGTTGGTAGCGTTAACAGCCAGCCGAGTCCAACTAAAGTGACGTCAAATTGGCATCCATTAATGTGTGCTGTTCTACTAGAGGTGGAGAGCTGGCAGTTTAGAAAAGTCCTGGACCAGGAGATTAAATGTAGTGAAAAAAGTAAAGCAAAGCCACAACAGGGAAGATAAAGATACCGTCTCCGGAACAAAACTGTAACATGGAAATCGTAGTCAAAATTTCAGAGCCAAAAGATCAACGACCAGAGAAAGCTTTCAACAGAGAGACCCTCACGAAAGAGAAGTTTACTGTCAGCAAAGCTCAGGGAAGAAATGAGTGGCAGAGCCAGTCGCACAAATGATGTCACGGGTCATAACCTCTAAGGCCACGCCCCTGCCCTAACGACATGACTCTCAAACAACATCAACAGCTGGAGAAAATGAAATGGTGTGGATGGTGGGCACTTTAAATAGATAGATAGACTGAAAGACACTATAAAATAGAGAGTTAGGAAAGATGCTATTTAAAAGACAGGTGATCAATATATGTGATAGATAGATAGTCTGAAAATGCACTATACAGGTACCCAAAGAGATTTTAACACAAATTTATTGTCTTCACCTGTGGGGCACGTCTTCCCCGTGTCAACAACAACAACATTTATTTATATAGCACATTTTCATACAAACAGTAGCTCAAAGTGCTTTACATAATAAGGAATAGAAAAATAAAAAACACAATAAGAAAACAAAATAAATCAGCATTAATTAACATCGAATAAGAGTAAGGTCCAATGGCCAGGGGGGACAGAAAAAACAAAATAAAAACTCCAGACTGCTGGAGAAAAAAAATAAAATCTGTAGGGATTCCAGACCATGAGACCGCCCAGTCCCCTCTGGCCACAGGCACAGCACAGTCCCAAAAGCACAAAGTAAATGCACCAAAATTAAACACACTGGTCTTTACCACCACTCCTCCTGGCAAGCGTTGTCCTCCTCCACTCAGCTCTGGCTTCCGTAGTGGTGACTGCTGGCTCCTTATATAGCCCACCCGGAAGTGCTTCAGGTGATAATTAACCTAATTCAGGCTGCACTTCCGGGTGTGGCTGCTTTCCAGCTCACATGGGCTCGTTAAGCCATGCAGCTCCCCCTGGCGGTGGCCACAGAGTCCAACAAGGCTGAGCTCCGAAGTCCCATGCCTGTGGCCCCAATGAAACCCAGGGGGGCTGCCACCAAGCGTTCCAGGGAAAGTAATGCATAGTCCATGGCAATCCCCCCAGACCAAATGTCGAAGGGGTGTCCCAGCCGGGCATGGGCCCCGGCCATCCGTCACAATAGATAGATAGATAGATAGATAGGAAAGGCACTATATAATAGATAGATAGATAGATAGATATGAAAGGCACTATATGATAGATAGATAGATAGATAGATAGATGAAAGGCACTATATAAGATAGATAGATAGATGTGAAAGGCACTATATAATAGATAGACAGAT
>JANRMT010062837.1:104941128-104959726 GCA_026402145.1 Polypterus bichir lapradei
AGATAGATAGATAGATAGATAGATAGAAAGATAGAGTGAAAGGCACTATATAATAGATAGATAGATAGATAGATAGATAGATAGATAGATAGATAGATGTGAAAGGCACTATATAATAGATAGATAGATATGAAAGGCACTATATAACTGAGATAGATAGATAGATAGATAGATAGATAGATAGATAGATGTGAAAGGCACTATATAATAGATACTGTTGGCTATATTAAGCAACAAAGAGTAATGGCACATTGTAATTCCTTGGACCATTATTATTATTATTATTATTATTATTATTATTATTATTATTATTACTAATTAGGCCTTCATTTATAAAGTAAGCATGTCAATTGAGATATCTTGCCATTAAATACCATTAAAGCCCAAATCTGTGGCTTACCGTCCAGATTCCATCAGCCCCCCCAGTTCCAGTTGCATCTCCTAAGTGACGTTTTCCCAAACCTGAGCTCATCACGACATACCTGAGGTCATCCATGGCAGCAGGACGTCTGATCAGCTCGGCTCCTACTGCAAGTCCCGTTCTGCATCGCTGACCACCATCCTCTTGTGACTTGACGGCCTCCACCCTTGACATTCACTTCTGCCTGCCTGAAATGGTCCCCATAGTTGATTTTTCAGCGGAAAGTCTCTGATGCTGCGCACTGATTGGATGGTGATATTGACTCATTTGCATACACATAGAAGGAGAGAGTAAACTGGAATTATGGTTAAATGTTTAAAGGTGATTGTTATATTTTGATTTTATGGAGTTTTTTGACGGGTGATGTCTTTATTTAAAACGACTAAAACTTGTTCCACTTCTTTTGATTTTTTTTTTACAATTGGAGCATATTTGAGTGATGTGACTTGCTCGTGGTCACACAGTCTGTTCCAGGATTTAAACCCACAGCCTTAGGGTTTAATCTTCAAAGCCTTAATCACTACACTATATTTATTATAATTATTATATTTTATGGGTTATGGGGCTTCAAGGTAAAAACAATCTCTATGCTGTTCCCATCACTGTAAGTTACGGGTAAATTGGCAGGTCAAACAGAGAGCTGCCCACCCCCTGATTACTGTGAAGTGCCAGTCAATTCTATTTGGTTTTCACTTCACCAGTCTGATGTGGCACTTTTACAGAAGTGTGACAGAATGAAAGAAGGGCCAGTTGCTGGGTGATTTCTGAGAATGTGGCCCTTCAAGCTCGTATTCTTTGTGAGAGAGTCGTGCAGACGGATGCTGCCCCTCCTCGCCATTCTGAAGTAGTCAATCCGCTGTTTCTCATCAGAGCCCTCCACGTTTTGCTCCCACCAGTCCTTTTCTTCTTGCAGATTCAGCAGTGACGAGTCCACTGAAAGCACCTTTAAAGAAACAGCCGTTGTGAGTGGATGAGTTCACAGACGTCCTGCCGTGTGAATAATCTGAAGTCTAATTTTGCGGACGTTGGTTTCGGCACACAGTCATATTGGATTTGATTCGCTTCCAAAATGAATTTGAACAGGCAAACAAAAAATCGGATTTGAGCCAAAGACTGGGCTTGAGTTGTGCCGTGTGAATGGACCGGTGCGGTCCCTTCAGCTCATTTGTACTGCTGTGACTTTTCTCTAACGAGATTTGGGGACAGCTGCCCATTTGCCACCCCCTTGGCCGATGCCAGTGTCACTTTGTCTTCTGTGTGTTTCCATTGTGTATCCCGTTTGCCGGTAATGCCATTCACCACTGTGATGCTAACATTTGGATTTTCATTGCAGAATTTCCCTGCCATTTTTCATCTTTGCCAGCACATCAGCCCACTCTGGCTCACTGTCTTTATTTTTATTGGTTGATTATTATCACGGGATGGGGGGTTTCATTTCCATTACAGTCAGTTAATCCCATAACCCGAAGCTCCCTGCTGTCCCTGTGCCACTCTTTCAATGCATATGGTGGTCACATTCCATAATCACAATGTTGCAAAACAAAATCTCAGACAGCGAGATCTCAATTTTCTCCCTCGTTCCTGATGCGCCCATAAATTGTGTGCCTAGCTAAGCCTGAGGAATTAGGCGGATCAAGCCGTTTTTTTGGGTTTAATGAAACCGTTCACGCCGGCTCTCCATTTACTGGCACATCTGCTTTGAGAATAAGAAGATCCTGTGTGTCCAATGGCGGGCGCCCATCTGGACGGTTATTTTTAATTATCATGTTTAACGTACGCTGCTTACGCTGTTTGTTATCCTATCCTGAATGGCGCCTTTCTCTCCAGCATGGAGATTGAGAGCAACGACTTCCATTTACGCTTATTTATTTGGCCGACGCCTTTATCCAAAGCGACTTACAACATTTAAGGTACTATTCGATGCATTTCTTGTTCTTTTTCTAGATGGAGCACAGGAAGGTGAAGTGACTTGCTCAGGGTCACACAGAGTCAGTGGTGGGACTTGGACCCAAAGCCTTAAGTACTACGCCACACTGCGCTGACTTACTTATTACTGTAGAAGAGCAAACAAAGGGTCAGGCGAAGGAGAGGCTGCAGGTTTGAGTACAATCTACAAAGTACAGTCGCTTAAATGTTAGTGCTGGTGATTCATAGCTCCTGCGATTTGAATTCTCTACCCGTGTAACATGGCGGCTCTCTGGCTTCCAGTCCACATGCCCAAGACTGACAGGTAAGGCCCCTCTGTCCGGGGTTGGCTCCACACTCCAGCTCCTCATAACAGGCTGCTATGGAGGCCAGGGGTGGGCAATGTCGGTCCTGGAGGGCCACAGTGGCTGCTGGTTTTCATTCCAACCCAACCAATCCTTGCCAATCTCAGATCTTATTTAATTTTATGGCTTGTTAGTCTACGCAATGTAAGGCTCTTATATCGTAGATTTTTTTCCTTTCCAAAGATATCATCCAAATGATTTGAAGCCTTAAACAGATCATTTTCAGTCGGTCACCTGTTTCTATTAAGTGTTTTATTAAATCAATAAAATAAATCATACAGACGGAAATGGAAACGAGAGATGGAGAACTGCTGGCTGCTTTGTCTTTTACATCTTATTGCTAATAAGGAGCCATTAAAACAGCGAATGAAATAAGCAATTAAGGCCGGGGATGCTTAACGAGCGAGACCATTACAATGAAGAATCAAAATGTCACTTAAGCAATAACGGCTTCATCAGCAATAATTGACTTCTCATTAAGAAGGTGGGTTGGTACAAAAAGCTGCAGCCACGGCGGCTCTCCAGGACCGACACGGCCCACCCCTGTCATAGGCAGTCCTCGCTGTCCTTAGAAGGAGGCACAAGTTGGAGTTCACATGCAGCTTTGTAGGCTTATCGTTTTTCAAGGATCCCCTGCAGCTGGCACTGAAGTTGTTCATTTGAATGATGGAATGCCAGCTCATATTGCTGGCGACTCCCCAGGCATATGCCACTTTAGAAATGTGTCCTGTAAATATTGTACTGAGTATAGTGTTGATGCCAGGCAATACGGTGGCACAGTTGGCACTGATGGCTGACCTAACTAGTTACTGTCTCTGTGGAGGTGTCATGCTTTCCCTGTGTTTGTGTTAATTTTTCCACATTCCAAAGACTTGCAGGTGAGGCTCATTTGTGACATTCTGTGATACGCTGGTGTCCTTGTCCTAAGCTGACTCCTGCCTTGTGTCTGATGGCACCTGGTACGGCCATAATGAAATATGAAAGGTCAGAAAATGAAGCCATGAATAACGTGTATGAGATGGCACAATGGGGAGTGCTGCTGTTTAACAGGTCCCATGTCCTGGGTTTGAGTGTCATTTCTGCGTGATGTTTGCATGTTCTTCCTGGGTTCAGATTGTTTACCTCCTTCATCATTTTGATAAGTCAGTTCATTTCGACCTTTTGAAATAAAAATTGGTTGGGCTTTCCTCTTTTGGCCCGAGAGATCTGCCTGCCATGATAACTGTGCGTGTATCAGCCCTGTGATGGACTGGCACCCTGTCCAAGGGTGTGTCCTGCATGGTGGTGACAGGGTGCCACCCTGAATTGAACTTACTGGGTTTGTAGAATGGAGGTTTAAATCGTCTTTACGTTTATGGCAGCATCCACCCATCTGTCGTCTGAACCCACTTTATCTTGAGGGGATCCATCAAGCATTGGGTGATGGGAGAAGCACAACCTGGATCAGGGTGGGCCTGCAGGTGGGTGAAGTTACCATCACCAGTCCACCTCACCTGCATGAGAGGAAACCCACAAAGGCAGGGGGAGAACATGCAAACTCCACCACACAGCGAGGGTCCTGGGTACTCAAATGTGGCAATTGGTGCCACGGCCCACCTGCCAAGTTGTTTGCCTGCCTATGGTAAAGTCATCCCTGGTGGAGGATCACAGGAATCATGGGAAAGAGGGGCCCTTTCATCGGATTGGCTGGCCGAGCAACGTTTCAGCCGTGGAATGGCCAAATGATGAGGCAGCTTGACGGATGAGGTCTCCAGCACTCTAAAAATATCAAAATCTTATTATGTGATATCATCTACTGTTAAATTCTGCTCTGTACTTCTACAATTTTTATTATTATGCTGTATTAAGGATTTGTTCTGTTCTGTGTATTGTATTGACCCCCTTCTTTTGACACCCACTGCACGCCCAACCTACCTGGAAAGGGGTCTCTGTTTGAACTGCCTTTCCCGAGGTTTCTTCCATTTTTCCCTACAAGGTTTTTTGGGGAGTTTTTCCTTGTCTTCTTAGAGAGTCAAGGCTGGGGGGCTGTCAAGAGGCAGGGCCTGTTAAAGCCCATTGTGGCACTTCCTGTGTGAATTTGGGCTACTATACAAAAATAAACTGTATTGTATTGTATTGTATGAACCCTGGTCTTCTTGTAGCGAGGCAGTAGTGCTACCACTGCGCCACCTTTTACAACAGCACCTATACAGTGCATCCTGAAAGTATTCACAGCGCTTCATCACTTTTTCCACATTTTGTTATGTCACAGCCTTATTCCAAAATGGATTCAATTTATTTTTCTTCTCAGAATTCTACACACAACACCCCATAATGACAACGTGAAAAAGGTTTACTTGAGATTTTTGCAAATTTATTAAAAGTAAAAAAACTGAGAAATCCTTTGCTCAATACTTTGTCGATGCACCTTTGGCAGCAGTTATAGCCTCAAGTCTTTTTGAATATGATGCCACAAGCTTGGCACACCTATCCTTGGCCAGTGTGGCCCATTCCTCTTTGCAGCACCTCTCAAGCTCCATCAGGTTGGATGGGAAGCGTCAGTGCACAGCCATTTTAAGATCTCTCCAGAGATGTTCAATCGGATTCAAGTCTGGGCTCTGGCTGGGCCACTCAAGGACATTCACAGAGTTGTCCTGAAGCCACTCCTTTGATATCTTGGCTGTGTGCTTAGGGTCGTTGTCCTGCTGAAAGATGAACCGTCGCCCCAGTCTGAAGTCAAGAGCGCTCTGGAGCAGGTTTTAATCCAGGATGTCTCTGTACATTGCTGCAGTCCTCTTTCCCTTTATCCTGACTAGTCTCCCAGTTCCTGATGCTGCCACCACCATGCTTCACTGTAGGGATGGTATTGGCCTGGTGATGATCGGTGCCTGGTTTACTCCAAATGTGACGCATGGCATTCACACCAAAGAGTTCAATCTTTGTCTCATCAGACCAGAGAATTTTGTTTCTCGTGGTCTGAGAGTCCTTCAGGTGCCTTTTGGCAAACTCCAGGCGGGCTGCCATGTGCCTTTTACTAAGGAGTGGCTTCCGTCTGGCCACTCTACCATACAGGCCAGAGTGGTGGATTGCTGCAGAGATGGTTGACCTTCTGGAAGGTTCTCCTTTCTCCACAGAGGACCTCTGGAGCTCTGACAGAGTGACCATCGGGTTCTTGGTCACCTCCCTGACTAAGGCCCTTCTCCGATCGCTCAGTTTAGATGGCCGGCCAGCTCTAGGAAGAGTCCTGGTGGTTTCGAACTTCTTCCACTTACGGATGATGGAGGCCACTGTGCTCACTGGGACCTTCAAAGCAGCAGAAATTTTCTGTAACCTTCCCCAGATTTGTGCCTCGAGACAATCCTGTCTCGGAGGTCTACAGACAATTCCTTTGACTTCATGCTTGGTTTGTGCTCTGACGTGAACTGTCAACTGTGGGACCTTCTATAGACAGGTGTGTGCCTTTCCAAATCATGTCACATCAACTGAATTGACCACAGGTGGACTCCAATTAAACATCTCAAGGATGATCAGGGGAAACAGGATGCACCTGAGCTCAATTTGCAGCTTCATGGCAAAGGCTGTGAATACTTATGGACATGTGCTTTCTCAGTTTTTTTATCTATACTAATAAAAGGCAAAGCCCTCACTGACTGACTGATTGACTTATCACTAATTCTCCAACTTCCCATGTAGGTAGAAAGCTGAAATTTGGCAGGCTCATTCCTTACAGCTTACTTACAAAAGTTAAGCAGGTTTCATTTCGAAATTCTGCGCGTAACGGTCATAATGGTCGACAACGTCCGCCATATTGAACTTTTCAACGGTCTTTGTTACTTATGGGCCCATCTTCAAGAAATTTGGTACGCGGGTTCCCAACGCTAACTGAATCCTATTTACGTACATATATACGTCCATAGCCTGCAGCTTGGTCACCATGTGAGGCGGCGTTGGGTCTCCCATCCCATCACCTCCCACGTTGTTGGCTGCCTGCCTATATAAGGCCGTCCGTCGCTCCAGTCTCTACATTCCCTTCCTTGCTTCGCCACTGGATTCACGTCTCCCTGCTGATAACTACAGCCTTTTTGTTTAATCCACGGCTTCTCCGCTGTTTTATTGTTCATTTATTACGATTATAGTTATTGTGTAGGTATTTTACACTTAGTCTACATTGTTCAGGTACCCATTTCCTTTATCATTCCAGCCGTACCCCCATTAACATGTCTATCGAGGTGATCACCATCGATCAAAGAACTGTCACTTACTGAGTGGTTTCCATGCCGGAGATGGCGCCTGCCTTTTCCATTCTCTGTGTTACATATTGCACGGCCATATCAGGCTCACTCTTGATATCCAGAGGAACATTGTGTCTTATGTATTGAATGACTGGGACAGGTTCAAGGTGTGGACTGATGACGGTACAGGAGATAATTAGACTACACAGGAGCACTAGAAGAGTGAAATGCTTAAGCCCTTCACCTATGGTTCTGCATGTGAGTTGATGGCTGCTGCTGAATTGTTCGGTTGTCGCTTTCAAGTGTACTGAAATGGCCAAATATTTTACACCTTTCGACAACCGCCAATGACTCTTAAACACCTTAGATTCACAGGTGACGATTTCAGTAGTCGACACTTTGATGTTTATGAATGTTTAAACTTCTCAAAAGCTGGATGTGAAGTTATCGATGAAACCGGTTGTATGCTTACAACGCTTGACAGATGCCAAATGTCACTTCAACACAAGTCCTGCAAATACTGTCGTAATTGAAACAAACCATGAACCTCAAACCGATTATGACAGCAGCAATCCAAGCTGTGAGATTTGAGACAAGATTACTGTTCACATGGCCAACTGTAAGTTACATGCTCAAGAGTAAGCTCAGCACACAGCTTGGTCATGTTACAACCGGATGGCCGAACTCACAATGTGGTATACAAAGAGATCCTTAACAAATAATTATTGGTATATTTTCCCTCAGTTTAAAAAGGTTAAATTTTCTTCTTAATAAAAATTTTAATGCAGTACTTCGCCGCTGCGAAGCGCGGGTATTTTGCTAGTTTTTAATAAATTTGCAAAAACCTCAAGTAAACTTTTTTCACGTTGTCATTATGGGGTGTTGTGTGTAGAATTCTGAGGAAAAAAATGAATTGAATCCATTTTGGAATAAGGCTGTGACATAACAAAATGTGGAAAAAGTGATGAAGCGCTGGGAATACTTTCCGGATGCACTGTATTTTTTTCCTAAATTAGCAGGCATTTTGTTATTTTTCAAAATCTATTTTAATGTTGCCTTTGTGAAGAATACGAGGAAAAACTGCAAAGAGCTGCATGTGGGCTTTATCACCCATTTGTACAGGTTGGTGCAGGGAAACGGGAAATTTTGGATGTAGGTGCTGGCAACCCCGGGGTGTCTGGGACCCATGTGACCTCATTTAGGACCCCTTGCCATCAGTTATAATGGAGCAGTGGAGTGGCGCACAATGAGCGTTTGTTGTGAAAGCCTTTTATAAGAATGGTGACAGTGGGACTTCCATTTTGCGTCTTGGCTGCTCATGCGATTACAACACGGGTGCATAATTACAAAGATAAAGGGTTTAGCCTTAAAAAAGAAGTCCCCGGATGGAGTCACTTGGCATACTGCCCACCCGACAATCGATGGCAGCTATTCGATGATCGTTTGGAAGGCGCGTCACTTCACGCAACGGTGACATTCCATGGCCTCCCAGATCCCCAGATCTCACTCTTTGTGATTTTTTTTTTTTCTATGGGGACATCTTAAAAGCCAAATGTGCCGCACACGTCCTGCAACCATCGCTGAACTAAAAAGGAGGACTGGAGAGGAAATCGCTGGCCTTCTTCTTGACACGTGACAGTAGTTAGTGACGTCGAGTAATGCAGGCTGTCAGAGGGTGTACGGAGAAATGGACGACATAAAATGAAAATTGAATGAATACTGATTACCATCGTTAATTGCAAATCCTGTACGCAGTGGCGTAGTGAGCTTGCTGAAGACCCCCGTGCAGCACATAGAGGTGGGCCCCTCTTGTCTGGCATAACTCTTAGTAGTTTATTGGCAATTAGATCCTAGGGGCTGGCTGGGCAGCGGCACAGTGGTGCAGTGGGTAGCACTGCTGCCTTGCAGTAAGGAGACCCGTCTGGGTTCGCTTCCCAGATCCTCCCTCCGTGGAGTTTGCACGTTCGCCCCGTGTCTGCGTGGGTTTCCTCCCACAATCCTAAATTGTCCGTAATGTGTGCTTGGTATGTGTGTGTGTGCGCCCTGCAGTGGGCTGGCGCCCTGCCCAGGGTTTGTTCTTGCCTTGTGGCTTGGCTCCAGCAGACCCCCGTGACCCTGTAGTTAGGATATAGCGAGTTGGATAATAGATGGATGGAGGTCTGGCTGGCTGGGCAGTGGTGTCCAGGACCGCGTCACTATCAGATCACACACTGGAGACAAACAATCCGGCTCTCTAAATGGAATTTGTAAGAACTTTTTTAATTGCTTTATTTCAGCAGCTCTAAGTTAGCAAAAATAAATTGTGGGAATGGAATTTGGGAGGTGTGGGTAGCAGTAGTCGTAGTACATACAGTAAATATGCGTAAAATGTGGACCCGCTTACTTTTACTGAAGCCATTTCGATTTGTGACAAGTAAAAACGACGACACCGGCTAACAGGACACCACGACACCATCGACCGTTTACACAAGTTCTGAGAAAATGGACGTCATCACGTGAGGTGCCAATGGCTCCAAGAAATTTGCCTTGTCGGTAGGAAATTGCTTGGTCATGTACAGTGGGTATAGAAAAGAATCCCCCCTTTGAAATATTCCCTATTTTTTTTTTGCTTTACAGCCTTAAATGTAAACACACACTTAATATTTCTTCCCAGCTTTACTTACTCAATGCCACCTCTAACATCCAAGTGAAAGACGTCACAGCTACAGTTCAGAAGAATTATGAACAATCAAAAACAAGACCCACTGAGATGACTAAAGGATCCCCCCCTCCCCCCCAATGTCATTGTCATTTTGTTGTCCCTGCTTTTGCTTTAATGCCAGCCTTGAGTCTGGTGATTCTTCTCTATCAGCTCTGCACAACTGGACTGAGCGCCCACTCAATATTTGCCCCCCACTCTTCTTTACAGTTTGACTGTTCAAGTTCGGTCACATTGGCTGGTGAGCGTTGGTGGTCCGCTATCTTCAGATCTTTCCACAGATTTAGGTCGGGGCTCTGACTGGCCACACCAGGACATTCACTTTCTTCACCTTCAGCCACCGTGTGGTCAGTTTTGCTGTGTGCTTTGGCTCGTCGTCATGTTGAGAGGAGAACATTCTGCCCATCTTTACCCTCGCTGTGTGGTAGAGGGTAGCAGGTTTTCCTCCAGGATTTGATGGTGTTTTGCCCCCTCCATTTTCCTTCTACCCTAATGAGAGCCCCAGACCCCCCATGACAGGATGTTGCCCCCTCCGTGCTTTACTGTAGGTATGGTGTGTTGTGGATGGTGAGCTGCATTGGTGTACCATTTGGGGTTGAGGCCTAACAGTTTGATTTTGGTCTCATCTGACCATAAGACCTTTTTCCACTTGGCGTCAGAATTTTCAAGGTGCCTTCTGGGAAAGCTCAAATGAGCCTTAATGTGGCCTTTCTTGAGAAGTGTGACCCTCCCGAACAAGCCACCATTGTGCAGTGCTTGTCAAATTGTTGTCACCTGCACTCCATTAGTGACCACTCTGTGCCATCAAATCTTGTAACTCCTTCAGAGTGGCCATTGGCCTCCTGGTAGCCTCTCTTCCCAGTGTCCTCCTTGCTCGTCCATCCAGTTTGGAGGGTCCTAGAAGTACCAAGCGCTTGTTTACTGAGCTCCTTAGGACTGATAAAGCCTTTGAGATGATTTGTCTCCATCTCCTGCCTTATGTCCGTCCACAGATCTGTCCCTGAGATCTTTGGAAAGTGGCCTGCCACCCATAGCCAGGTGTTTGTTGTCAGTGGCACTGCCAAGGAAGGGAATGAATGGACCAGGAACAGCTTCACTAATCACATTCATTACAACCGATCACAGCCAGTAACGAGGGTCTGCAATGGAAACAGTGGGCACTGACACCTGACTGAGTTTAGGGGGGGGGTGATCCTTTATTCATCTCAGGATTTCTTGTTTTTGATGTTTTAAATTCATCTGAACTGTAGCTGTGATGTCTTTCACTTGGATGTTGTAGGTGGCATTGAGAAAAAAATATTGATTTGTGTGTTTACATTTATAGCTGTAAAGCAAAAAAAATGGGAATATTTCAAAGGGTGGGATTCTTTTCTATACCCGCTGTATGTCGCTTGTTTGTCTTTAGCAGTTTCATGATCTGAAGCCGTTGTGTCGCTGCTTCCACCATTTCACTCGCTGCACTGTCTGCATAACCTGCTTGTGGTCGTTGTGACGATTCACCGGCACCAGCATTCCCAGTTCCCACCGCTGGCCCTCACCCAGTTTTGAGAAGGGCAGGACTCTCGGTGAGCTCAGCGGATTTCAATTCCCATTGCTGGTGTGCCTTACATTTAGCAGCAGCGCCACTCTTATAATGTTTGCCGGATCTGCTGCTACTGGCCGACATGGCGTTGTATGGCGAGAGTATGACAAGCGTCAAATTGTTCAAATATTCAGCGTTTGCCGACTAACGGGGACCCTAACTTAACAACGGAACTGCTATGATTTACCGTTTACGAGTTCAAATTTCGAAAACCATTGACATCAAAGTACAAAGTAACAATCATTTACAATAATAATGTACATTTACACTATTCATGTGAAGTCCTTCAAAACGTCTTCTGTTCACGTCCGCTGTGGCACGCCAAAGGTCGCCAAAGTTGGGAATGTGCCTTCTCTGTAAGGCGGACTGCGCCGTGTTGTACTTCCGAACTGCCGAAGTCTAACTTTGTGTAAACTGCAGGCCCGCCGAATACGTCATATCATCATGGATTGGGTTGGACTGGCCTGGCGATGGTGCAAACTGGGAATTATTAACTGTGCAAGTGATTTAAGTTATTCCATTTTTTTTAAATCTATGCACCCTGAGTGGGCCCCCCAAGCTCGCAGGCCCTTGTGCTTTACACGATCTGCACAATCCATTGCTACGCCACAGCCTGTACGATACATCCATCCATCCATCATCCAACCCTCTATATCCTAACTACAGGGTCACGGGGGTCTGCTGGAGCCAATCCCAGCCAACACAGGGCGCAAGGCAGGAAACAAAATCCGGGCAGGGCGCCAGCCCACCGCAGGGCGCACACACACACACACACACTAGGGACAATTTAGGATCGCCAATCCACCTAACCTGCATGTCTTTGGACTGTGGGGGGAAACCCACTGTGGAACGGGCCCTGGACACAGACAGACGGACATCATTCGCTCACCCAACACACGTTTATTATGACCACCACTATATACAATATTTACAATAAAGTCAGTGCACGTCCCAGTGCCTCCAGCACCGATCCCCCAAAGTCCAGGCCTCACAGTCCTTTGTGCCTTTCTCCTGGCCGCCTCCAGCCCTCTCTCCAGCTCCGTCCTCTTCCACCCGACTTCCGCCCTCGAATGCAGGGAGGCGGCCCCTTTTATCACACCCCGGATGGGCTCCAGCTGCTTCCCGGCATTCCACCGCGGACACGCCCCAGTGTGGCGGAAGTGCCGGCTGCACACCGGGAAGACACCCTCCGGGTGTCCCCTGTCTTCTTCCCCCCAGCACTTCCTGGTGTTGCGGAAGTGCTGGGCTCCAGGTTTCTTCAGGCACCGGGGCGCCACCTGGCGGTGGCCACGGGCTCCTACAGGGTTGGGATTCCAAGCCCCTTACCTGAGGCCACCAACAATACCAAGGCGGTCGCCCCCTCGTGGTTGGGAGGAGGCACCAGCCCTCCTCCGATCTGCTCAGGCGTCCCGGCTGGGCTCCACCCCCAGCCGCCTGTGACACCACGCAGACATGGGGTGCAAACTCCACATAGGGAGGAGCTGGGAAGTGAACCCAGGTCTCCTAACTGTGAGGCAGCAGCGCTACCCACTGCACCACCGTGCTGCCCTGTACGATGCATTTCATCATTAAATGTATTTTGTGATGTGGTTATTCGTGCATTGAATGTCAAAGGAAAATATCCCGTTTCCCCATGCCACCCTGCTGCTTGGAAATCTCCAGCTACTGTTTAAGGTCTAAAAAGTTGTTATGAAGCCCTCATCTGAAGATGGCACAGTTAGAATACGCTGAATTGAGCAGGTAAAGGACTGCATGGTGACCCACTAGTCTGTGTCCAGAGCTCCCCGTCTACTTACTGGTTTCCCTTGTTGGTACGGCTTGCCCCAGATACTCAGATTTACTCCTGCTCCCCAGAGATGTGTGTGTGTGTGTGTTTTAGGTTAGCTGGCGACTGCTCCAGCGGGTGAGTGCACTCGCCCCGTCACTGAGTGGCTCCCACACCTGCCTGGTACGGATGGTGGCTGGCACTGCCCCGGACACAATGGGTCAGAAAACATGGATGGTCAGTGTGGCCTTGTGAACCTCAAACCCCGAGGCTGCTGACCCTGTGTGACAACAACAACAACAACAACATTCATTTCTGTCGCACATTTTCATACAAATGATGAGCTCAAAGTGCTTTACAGGATGAAGAAAGAGAACAAAAGAGACAAAATAAATTAGAAAATAGAATTAGGGAACACTAATTAACATAAAATAAAAGTAAGGTCTGATGGCCAGGGAGGACAGAAAGAAAAGAAAAAAAAAATCTGCAGGGGGTCCGAGGGCACGAGACCACCCAGCCCCCTCTATGCATTCTACCTGACATCAATGACCTCAATCAGTCCTCATGGTATTCAGGGTTCACATGGAAGAACTTGATGATGACGGTCACGTGGACTTCTGGCCTTCAATCCATCAGTGGAGGACATCACGGTGCTTTGATCAGGAGGTGGGGGGCGCAGATCACAGAAAAATGGGAATAGAACAGCAGAGAAAGTAGGGGTGAGTACAGATTACGGGGCCACCGTGAATAATAACGATAATTAAATGAATATACAGAGCATCAGGATTACACTAAGATGAAGCTACGAGAAAGCCATGTTACAATGACGGGTTTTTATCAGTTTTTTTAAAGTGCTCCACCGTATCAGCCTGGTGAATTTCTATCAGTATTCCAGATTTGAGGTGCAGAGCAGCAGAAGGAACACCACTTCTTTTAAGTTTATCTCTCAGAATTCTGAGCAGACCCTCATTTGAAGATCTGAGGTTACGATTTGGAGTGGAAGGTGATGGCTATTCTGAGATATAAGATGGAGCAGATGATTGAAGTGCTTTGTAAACCATCAGCAGGATTTTCAAGTCAATTCTAAATGACACAGGTAACCAGTGTAGTGACGCCAGGACTGGGGTGATGAGCTCGGATTTTCTTCTCTTAGTTCAGATTCTGGCAGCTCCATTCTGCACTTGTTGTAATCGATTGATGTCTTTTTTTTTTTGGGTGGTCCTGAGAGGAGAGCGTTACAGTAATCTAGTCGACTGAAAACAAAAGCGTCAACTCATTTCTCAGCACCTTGCAGTGTTATAAGAGGCCTAACTTTTGTTATATTTCTTAAGTGAAAAAACACTGTCCTAGTAATCTGATTAATATGTGATTTAAAATTCAGGTCCGAGTCAATAGTTACCCCAAAATTCTTTACCTCCGTCTTGACTTTTAATCCTAATGGATCGAGTTGATTTCTAATAACCTCATTATATCCATTTATGCCGATCACTAAGATTCCTGTTTTCACGCGAGTCACTTCACCTGCTTGTGCTCCAGGTGGAAAAACAAAAGAAATGGGACCAGTTGTGTCTCAGATGCTCTAAGGTGCCTTGGATTAAGCATCAGTCAAATACGAGGTGTGATCACAAAGTCCGGTGAATGTCGATGGCGAGCGCCGTCCAAGAACAACGCAGAACAATTCACTGCCGGTTCTGACAGGTCCATCCTAGAGTTTCAAGGCGTTTGATCCTGTCAGTCGTTTGTGAGCCGCTGGTGAGTTCAAGTGTGTCGTTAATAACGGATATCGAGCAACGCGTTAACATGAAATTTCGTTTCAAATTGCAAAAAGCTCAGGAAGCCCCTCAGATGTTAAAATGGGTTTATGGTGACGCTGCACCGACAATGAAGACTGTTTGATCGATTGCGTAATGTAACTGACTCGGTTGAAGACGAGAAAAGATTAGGACGTCCTTCAACATCAATAGCCGAGGAAAATGTTGAAACGGTTTCATTCTTCATCGTGACAACGCTCCTCGTCACACATCCTTTCTAGTACGACAATTTCTGTCGAATAAAAGCATTACGCTGTGTCCGCCTCCACCTTATTCGCCGGATCTGGCAATGTGCGACTTCTGGCTGTCCCCTAAATTGAAATGGACCACGAAAGGCTAAATGCTGTCAATCCGTTGAGGACATCCAGGCAGCCAACTAAAGACCCTCTCGACAGAAAACGTCCAGAACTGCTTTACAAAGTGGCAGGAGTGTTGGGAGAAGTGCATTCGAAGTGGAGGAGAGGGGGACTAGGAGTTGTAAATCGTTCACTACAATAAACATTTCTTTTTTAAAACATTCACCGTATTTTTTGATCACACCTCGTAACAACAGTGTCTTTCTGTCTCTGTGGGTCTTTATATAGCGCCTTTCTTATCTAGTATAAAACACCTTTCATTTGTATCTCTCTGTCCATTATATAGCAGCTTTCTGATCTTTCTGTCTAAGTATTGTATGGTACCTCTGCTATCTCTCTCTCTCTCTATCACACAAAGCTCAATATATAGTGCCTTTCACATGTAGCTCTCTGTCTTTTATATAGCGCCTTTCCTATCTAGCTACCAATCTACTGTCTAGGGCCTTTCCTACCCGTCTCTTCAACTGGTAGCTAATGTGGCTTAAAGGCCCCTGAGGCGGTGTTTCAAATCCCACTACTGACGCTGTGTGACCCTGAGAAAGCCACTTCACCTGCTTGTGCTCCAACTGGAAATACAAGAGAAGTGGAACCAATTGTAGCTCTCAACTGGTATAAGTCACCTTGGATGAAGGTGTCAGGCTGTCCAAGGTCAAACAATGAAAGGATTCGGAGGTGCCAACTCGGCCCTCCCCGTTTACTCTCAGTTCTTATCAATAAAACAAAAGCAGGACGGCGTGAAAACAAAAAAACACACAAGTCGCCAGGTAAGCTTGTTCCTTTTTCCTTAATTAGCAGCCAAACAATAGTGAGATACAAAATGAGCCAAAACACAATCAGCACACTGGGACCATCACACAATATCTGAAAATATAGAAAGGTGATGGTCTCAGGAATGGTGATCTGCTCAGGTCCCCAGTGCTCTTAGTAAAGAGAAAATCAACAATTTCTGAAACGTCTGCTCTATTGCACAATAAGAGGAGCAATAAGCCATGGAATTAAAGAACAAGTTGAATTAACGACAAGAATCGACGTCTAATTAAGCATCTGGTTGGACTGAAAGTGGTTGGAGTCTGAGGCCCTGACTGAGTTGGTCTATTGGTAGTTGACTCGCTTCACATTTCATTTCTGTTTAAGGAAAGGAATTAAGCAATTCAGAGGAACGATGAAGAAATTCTGGTGAACAAATCTGAAAAAACAAGTCAATTAAAACGAAAGGAAAAGGAGTTAATTACAGCAAAAACAGGCCACTAATTAAGGAAAGGGTTAGAATGAAAACCTGCAGCCACTGTGGCCCTCCAGGACCGGAGCTGGGGACCCCACTGCTTTAAGAAAACAAAATACTCGGTAGAAATGTGTGAAGAAACACGATGGGGGGCTCCTTTATACCAACAGAAATATGTCTGTAAAGCGCCTCACTGGGACTGCTTCTTTATCTTTAGGCAAGACAGAAGTTTTCTTTCTTTTAGGTAATGGTGTATATTTCTTGGAGGCTGTTGATTTTTCTTATAATATTTATTTATTTAGCTTTTGTAAAAGCTACATTTCCACCATTCAACAAATATAAGTAGTATCTATCTATCTATTATATAGTGCCTTTCACATCTATCTATCTATCTATCTATTATATAGTGCCATCTATCTATCTATCGCCTTGCAGTTAGGATACCCGGGTTCGCTTCCCTGGTCCTCCCTGCGTGGAGTTTGCATGTTCTCCCCGTGTCTGTGTGGGTTTCCTCCGGGCGCTCCGGTTTCCTCCCACAGTCCAAAGACATGCAGGTTAGGTGGATTGGCGATTCTAAATTGGCCCTAGTGTGTGCTTGGTGTGTTTGCGTGTGTCCTGCGGTGGGTTGGCACACTGCCTAGGATTAGTTCCTACCTTGTGCCCTGTGTTGGATGGGATTGGCTCCAGCAGACCCCCGTGACCCTGTGTTCGGATTCAGCGGGTTGGATAATGGATAGATGGATCTATCTATCTATTATTATATAGTGCCTTTCACATCTATCTATCTGTCTATCTATCTATTATATAGTGACTTTCATATCTATCTATCTATCATATAGTGCCATCTATATATCTATCTATCATATAGTGCCTTTCCTTTCTATCTATCTATCATATAGTGCCTTTCCTATTTATCTATCTATTATATAGTGCCATCTATCTATCTATCTATCTATTATATAGTGCCTTTCATATCTATCTATCTATTTATCTATCTATTTATTATCTATCTATCATATAGTGCCTTTCCTATCTATCTATCTATTATATAGTGCCATCTATCTATCTATCTATCTATCTATCATATAGTGCCTTTCCTATCTATCTATTATATAGTGTCATCTATCTATCTATCTATCATATAGTGCCTTTCACATCTATCTATCTATTATATAGTGCCTTTTGTATCTATCTATCTATCTATCTATCTATCTATCTGTCTATCATATAGTGCCTTTCCTATCTATGTACTTGTCTCTCTGTTATCACGCATGCACACTTAAGGAACTTGCAGGGGACCAAGGTATGCTGGGCAATACCACCGCCAAGCAGGAGGGGGCGCTGTCGCTAACTGCTTTTCTGGTTTCCTCTACAGCATGGTTTCATCACCTGGCGAGGTCAACTAACCCCGCCCCACTGGACTTCAGAAGCAATGCCTGCTCCAGGGCCAAAACAACAAAATGGGATGGCATGTCTGTGTTGTGCATAGGAATTTGGGCAATCTGGCACCCCCTACAGGTCACACTATCTATCTCTCTGTCTGCTATATAGTGCTTTTTCTATCCATCTGTTATAAAATGTCTTTCACATCCGTCTTTATATCATATAGTGCCTTTCCTATCTATTTACCTGTCTATCGGTTGTCACATACAGTGTGCACACTTAGGGATCTTGCAGGGTCCCAGGTATGCTGGGCAATGCCACCACCAAGCAGGAGGGGGAACTGCTGCTGTTTCTCTGGTTTCCTCTACAGCATGAACATGGAGACAACATCTAGCCCCATCCCAACGGACATCAGAAGTACTGCCTTTTTCCAGGGCCAGACCAATATAAAAGGATGGCATCTGATGACCTGCTGAAGAACCAGAGATGGAAACTTCAGTTAAACATGGTGGTATCAAAGTGTGAGGAGCATAAGCTTTCTTTTGTTTCTGTACTTCCAGAGGGACTTTGTCTATCTGTCTATCTATCTATAATATAGCCAGCCCCCTTTGCTAGCCATCTATCCATCATATAGTGCCTTACACTCTGTCTGTATATTTACAGTGCCTTTTCTATCTGTCTATTATATAGTGCCTTTCCTATCTATCGATTGATTGTTATATAGTGCCTCTCACCTCGATCTGTCAGTATATCTTCCTATCATAAGTGCCTTGACTAAATATCAGTCCAGTTTATAAAGTTCCATTCCCATCTAACTAGCTTTCTCTTTCTTTCTTTCTTTCTTTCTTTCTTTCTTTCTTTCTTTCTTTCTTTCTTTCT